>OZ023269.1:46010472-46125472 GCA_964006375.1 Tillus elongatus
TTCTCTATCGACAAACTAGAGGTAATAAGGCAATATTTAGAGAATGTTGATTGGACAGTACATGACACTAATGTGTCTAGTCTTTTAGACCACTATACCCATTTCCCTAAAATTCTAAAAGAGGTTGTCAACGAGGTCTGCCCAAGGAGTCTATGTGTCACCCGTTTGCCGAAAAAATCGTGTATCAGCCAAGAGTTAAAAGCTAAAATAGGGATAAAGGGATAGCGTACGAGAGCATGCTAGATGGAAGGCTAAGCAAAGAGAGCTACAAAGATTTTTGCTCGAGACTGAAACAAGGCATTTCAGATCCACAAAAACTTTATAATTCGGAGTACATAAAATCGTCCAATAACAAAGCTAAGGCAACATGAGATGTTGAAGAATATAACTTAGAGTGATAAAAAACGACCTTTTAACATCGAAGACGTAAAGTTAGATAATCTGATTTGGAAAATACTGAAGCACACCAATAAATATTTCATATGAAGATGTGGAAGTCAATATACAAGTAATACTAGCACGGGGGAATTAGTGGTGGAACTGGGTATGTTGCTAAATCTATCTTCTTAACTCTAGTATCCGGAATAATGGGGATGAAAGATACAAAATCTGTAGGGTGCCTGGCAGATGACTTAAGCACTGTATTAGAGAGTTAGTATCGCCTGCCACATATTAAGTCGATAGGTCGCTGGAGGAAGGAATCCTTCCCGATGCGTTGAAAAGATCAGTGATTATTCTTCTATACAAGAAAGGTGAACGCAGCTCACTAGACAACTACCTACAATTGTTCATACTTTCTCACATAAGTAAAATTTCTGAAAAGCTAATATTTAGCCGACTGTACGACTTTCTAGAAAAAATTCCATTTTAATGTTAGACAGAATGGTTTCGTTAAGAGAAGATCTACAACAAGAGCTATTTACCAACTTACAAAAAATGTAAATGAGGCAATTAACAATGAAGAGCAAGTTTTGGGGGTATTTTTGGACTTATCAAAGGCTTTTTATTGCGTCTACCATGAAGTGTTGCTTGGTAAGATGAAAAGAATAGGCATAGGAGGAGTATCACTGAGGTTAATCAAACCATATTCTGGTGACATGTATCATTGCGTAAGGTGTGTTGAGACAAAAACCAGACAAAACATATATTTCGAATGCCTACAGGTAAGGCAAGGTGCTCCGCAGGGGTCTATCCTTGGACCTCTTTTGTTTCTGATATACACCTCTGATTTGTCAGAAGTTATGAAAAATTATCCCATAAGACTTTATGCGGACGATACTTAATTGTTCTAGGAGTTCCTAGGCAGCCAGACATATCTGGTGCATTCAGAGAGGGTTTGAGTCAGTTTAGCGAGTGGTCGATCTAAAACAACCTAAGACTAAATGTAGATAAGACAAGTGGTTTGTCTTTCAACTATTTTAAGGACAAAAAAGGTTTTTTCAATTTTCCAATTAGACAGTATATACTGCCTATAGCACAATGTTTTGGAAATAGTGGTAGACAGTCAGTTAAATTGGCACGCACATGGTGCTTACATATCATCCAAGATCGTCTTTCAATTATTTCGTTCCAATGGTTTTAGTGTCTGTAAATGTGGCAGCCAGCTTGTGTGCATTTTCAGCGTTCGTTCAGTCCCTGCTGAGATATGGGGTTGTTTTTTTTTTTGGGAGCTACCGTTGAGGCTCAACATTTGTTCATTATTCAAAAGCAATGTTTGCGAAGTGTTTTCAAATATAATGAAACGTGTAGGGATGTTATTAGGAGCAACAAGATACTCACTTTGCCTTCGATATATATATATATATATATATATATATATATATATATATATATATATATATATATATATATATATATATATATATATATATATATATGTATATAATGGAGAGTGCGTGTTTTCTTAAGCAGAACAGGGATATAATGGAGGAGTTTGAGATACAGCATACTTATCGGACAAGACAGGTAGTGAACGACTAGATGATTCAGCCTCAGACCTCAAAATCGTTGGCGTTGTGGTGAATTCGTTGAAGGTCTACAACAAGATACCAAGTAGGATCATGGAGCAGCCATTTAGAATATTTAGAAAAGACTTGAAAGAGTTATTTTGTGATCTAGTTTTCTATAACATTGATGAATTTTTAACTTTGGATTTTTATTATGTGGCATGATGTTGTGTTTTCTAATGTAAATTATGTTTTCTTTTGTAGTTATGTGATGTCACTATTTTTGCGTTTTGAGTGTTATTCAGGACGTAAACTTTTAGGTATTAGGATTGTGACTTGCTTGTGTAAGCTTTTTTGATTATTAGCTGTATATTTTTTTTAAATATTTTATTTATACACTCGTGCGTGTCTTATGCATACATACGTATACCAAAGAACTAATAAGTATTTCTATGTCTACGTCTACGTCTATATATTTAGAGATATAAATATAATGGATATTGGTTCTAGTGATCCTAGTTCGCGGTTATGTAAATAAAATTTTCGAAATATATGAAATGTGACTGTAAAATGATATGTAATAAATCTTTTACTTGTATATAACTTAAACCCACTTTTCAAGCGTTCAACTTTCACTCTTGAGGTTAGCGAAGTGAGGAAAAATCATAAATAAAGACTCGGAGTTGAGGTTGAGAATTTTCATAATAGGTGTAGAATGTCAGGATATTATCAAATCACGAATTGAAGCTGTGTAACACACGAGGCTTCGTCGGAAGTCCTTCATTTTTCAGTGTTTGGAAAACGATCAATCATAATTTCCTGTTTCCTTATGCTTGTTTCACATTACATTTCACATTTACTTTATTTCTTGTTCATATTAGGTTGCACGAAATGTGGGTAAATTTTTAAGGATGGGAGTTCCCTGGCTTGAACTGAAATTTACCGTTTTGTTGTTTACTTGCCAACACATTGACTAAATAAGCAGGAGGTATTCTATTTACATTTTACCGCATTCAGCTACAAAGAAAATAAAATAACAACCGGGGGAATTGATTTAACTAAATAGTACATATTACTTCTTCACAGAAATGTGGTGAAGTGCAATTAAAAAAAAAGCCTGGACGTAGCAAGTGCGTTATGGTAGTGAATTTTCATAGAAATGATCTGGCACCATATATTTTTTCATAACCTTTTTTTCCCTTTAACATAGAAATATAAATTTTAATATATAGTTTTCTTTTAAAACCGTAAACTTACCAAATTTAGTTACCATAGCTTTTCTATTTATTCGAGATAAGATTTTTCCGAAAGAAAATCCAATATTTTCCCGGAAAAACCAGTTGTATTTTCCTGTCTAAAGAACTTGTCCAAGCGACTTACAAAAGGAAGACACATGCTAAATTTTATCAAAATCGGACGATTATTTGTTGAGTTACCGGTGTGATACACACATACACATCACACACACAAATATATATATATATATATATATATATATATATATATATATATATATATATATATATATATATATATATATATATATATATAAAGATATAAAAATTGAAACTGACTCCGGATATGGGCTCTAGAGGACCTAGTTTAAGCTCATTTGAAGAAATTAATTCAAAAGTGGGAATGTCCCCATTAGTGAATTGTTTCTAAGAAAATTCACTAAAAGTTGGAAAACAACAAGATCTTTTTTTAGATTTTAAACACTGGTTAAAATAAATGCTAAAGTTATAATAAAATGTATGTTTCGGGTTGTATTCAACGTTGCCGAATGAATAATACTTCTTTGACTTTTTCGATCATTGTTGCTAATACCAAATCAAATTCCTGTTAATTTAATATTTATATTATGGTTCCGTGAACTTATAAAACAAATTTTATAATCGAAGAATTTCTTAAACGAGTCGATTTAGCAAGAGAAAATAGAAGATATGTTATATTTAGGTATTTCTGAGATTAGGTTAGGTTAAATTGTGAGTGGCCATAACGGTCTCTCCATTGCGACCTCAAAGTCTATTGTGGCTCACGCGTAATTGTCTTATAATTCGCCCAACAAATCCAGCCTCCTACGGAAGTCGACAATTGTTGTGGGCAAAAGTTGGCCCGGATCTTCTGGTGCAAGCTTTGTCTTGCCAAAGAGCAGGTATCTTTTCCTGTCCGCAGCCGGACAGGAACATAGCTCGTGCTCTGCTGTTTTGTGACTCTCCATACACAGCCGGCACTCCGTCTCTTGGCCGAGATCAGTTCGGTGCATGTGGTGACGCAAGCGGCAGTGTCCTGTATACCGGCCGACTAGAGTTCTCAGTTGTTGTCTGTTTAGATCTAGACGTTTTTTAGCCCTTGACTCTGAAAGGGCATTGACATATGATTATAATGATGATGATATCCCCAGCACACGTTCGGGTCCTATAAAGTCCTCCTGGGCACCACTCCTGGCAAGCGCGTCGGCGGCAAAATTGCCTTCGAGGTCCGAGTGACCCGCTATCCAGACCAGCGACACCTCACTGCAGCTGTCTAGTTCGTTGAGGGCAGATTTACAGCTCCATACTGTTTTTGCAACGGTAGAAGCCAAGTGCCTTCACTGCAGCTTAGCTATCTGAATACTTATATTTTTATCGATTTGGGTGTGCAATGGTTTGTATAATTTCCCTTGCATTCATCTCGATACACTTCTGTCTGGTGTATGGTTGCATACTTTTGGAGCCTATATGGTATTATTACATCGGGGTTGCTCCCATAGGCGCCGGCTCCTACCCCCCGTTAGTGTACCAGCAGAGATCTGCCCTCAATAGGGTCGTTTGGTTTATTTCCCATCTCCCCTTTCCGGAAAGATGGTCTTGAAAGACATATTTCTATTGATTTTTTAGGCATCAGGTCAGGTCAGGTCAGGTCAGGTCAGGTCAGGTCAAGAGCCTAGGGGTGTAAGGTCGGATGACTGAGGGGGCCGTAAAAGAGAACTACCTCGACTAATCCATTTATTTTCAAACACATTGTTCCAGGATCATTGTCAGGAAGAAATTGCGTCTCAAAATGTTTTCCCTTCCATGTCTTTCTGTAAGCATCTTCATTCGCAGATTTCTCCTGGTACACTTTTATTCTCCTTTCTATAGGTGAAACTTTGTTACTTTTCTCTATTTCAGAAGCTTTTATTCTTTTTGTGTCCCACTTGTCCAAAATCCAGCTTTCCACCTCATGCAATAACGCCACAGTAGATACACTCGGCACAAGAAGTCTAAAACCTCTGAGCGGAAGCTTACACACACATACATATAGACAAAGGATCCACCCACAACTCATCAGAAGCCGCCTTTTGCACATTTAAATAAAAAATAGACTGTCTCAATACGGGACTCGAATCCGCGACCTCACGCACCAAATGTTAAAGGTTACTCGCTTTGCTAACTAGGCCATTCGTCCTTGAACATACAAAACGCTAAAATTATATAAAAATATATAGGACTGATTAAAAGCGTTCCTATTAGGTTCAGCTAAAATATGAGTTATATAAGTTAGTCGAGCCTAACTAGTCTTATAGGTGCAGTTGTTTGCAAATTTTGTAAACACTTTGTTTACAAAAGCGACATTTATTTACCAATTATAATTATTGGACAAAATAGCATGTAATCGGTGCGAAAGGCATTCAACGCAATTGAAGCTCGGCACTCAATTCCTAAACAAGACTATTTGTAAAACCGCCGCCCAGGTTTCTTAGTCTAAAACTGGTATGTATCTCGAAGAAGAAATGTTTACCAGAAATAATACACTTTTCTGTTAAATAGTACCTAATATTTTATTTAGCAACACTTTCTTGCGCTTGAACTGAGCTGTTGGGCCCTGGTAAACGCAGCCAATGTGATACCAATGAGTTTTAACAAGAGCACATTACTTTAAATTTCTGGAAAACACACCTGTTAATTGCCGAAATGTTATAAAACAATATTTGAATGAGCAATGCAATATTACGAAGTCTGAACGCAGAAAGTGTGTTATGGTAGTGAATTTTCATAGAAATGATCTCGTACCAAACATTTTAAATTAAATGCTTATAACTTTTTTCTGTTGTAATCTAGAGATCAGAGTCTTGGTATATAGTTTTCTTTTTATAACATAAACATACGTACCGAATTTGGTTGCCATAGCTTCGTTTATTTTGGATATACCTTTTTTTTTTCAGGAAAACTGAAATTTTTTTCGGAAAACTTGGTTCGATTTTCCTGGTTAACGAACTTGCCTAGGCCACTTACAAAAGGAAGACACATGCCAAATTTTTTCAAAATCGGACGATTATTTTTTGCGTTATCAGTGTGATTATATATATATATATATATATATATATATATATATATATATATATATATATATATATATATATATATATATATATATATATATATATATATATATATATATATAGTATTAAATTTTTGTGACGGTAATAGTTTTCTTTATCAAAAAATTGTGGGAAAGCCGTCAGTTGTAGAATAAAACTCTTTATACTAAAGAGAAGAATGGGTTTTTTTCAAGAAATTACTATATATATATATATATATATATATATATATATATATATATATATATATATATATATATATATATATATATATATATATTATACATTAATGCAATAATAAAAACAGCGAAGAAAGGTAAAATATTATCTGGATCACCCAGTAAATATAACTTTTTCACTTTTATTCAATATATGCTTTGAACAAGATAACAGGTTCGTATAATCATCAGATTGTCCAACGTCGACTATTCCAGGTCGTCTTTTTGACTGAATAATTTAGCTTTTAATTACGCAGATTGGCATTTAATGGATTTCATCGTCAAAATTTCTAATAAGCTATTTATATTGACTTTTCAAAAAACCGAACATCCCCCGGAAGAGTCGACCAATTGCAATGAAATTCTTTCTACTACTCTGTTTTGTCTGTAAATGATAACAATATGGACAAAAAAACTTTAGCAGGTGTGTACACTTTTTAAATTTAAATGAATTCCAAAGGGGGCGCCATGTTGCTAGGCGGGGAGCCGGTTTTTCAATCAGACGTATTTCCGAGCTCATAGGACGCAGTATGTCAACAATGTTACAGTGTTGGTTCAGGTGGTCTGAAGAAGGAATCTATAAACATCGTCATTTGAGAGTGCGTCTTTATAAGACAAAGTTTCCACAACACGGTCGATTGGAAATGCTTGGTTGGGGGTTTTACAATAACGGGTCTCTATGGCAACTCCATATCGCAGAAACGCGCTTTCGGAGTTCGTTCGTATCAACCATTTTTATGTCTCCCACTAACACCTTAACATCATGCTGCTCGGCTTGATTGGTGTAACGGCAGATCAATTTGAAATGAATGGGATAGTGTTGTGTTTTTTGCCGAGTCCCAATTTTGTTTTTGGGTCCACGATGGTCGCAGAAGGGTAAGATAATGACGTAAAAACGCAGAAATTTTGTATTTTCTGTGAAACAGCCCTTTCACGGCGGATGATGGTATGGGCTGCGATACCATACGGTAGCAGGTCACCTCCAGCTTTTATTGATAGTAATTTGGATGGAAATGATTAAATACGAAACGTACTGTAGCTTGTTGTACCGCCATACGTACCAGGGTTAATTCCACCGCTTTTCCACATCCTCAGATAGCAAGGGTTACTACAAGGTCATTAGAGGAAAATAACGCGACTCTGCTTCCATAACCTTTTCGCTCAACAGACTTGTCACCAATGAACATGTGTGGGATATGATTGACAATCGATTGGGTAATTTACCCCGACCACCAAATCACCTAGTTGACCTTCGTCACCGAATTCAATAAGCCTGGGATGATATTCCTCAGGATATCTTAAGTCATTTAATTTCAAGCATGCCTCGAAGAGTTATCGAATGCATAAGAAACCGCGGAGGACCTACTCATTGTTAAGTAACTTTGTTATTTTAAATATTTTATTAAAATTGAACAACCCTTACAGGTGTTCGGATTTTTTGAAAGTGTGTGTGATACAAATGTGGATGACCTCGGAATCTAGCGTTCATTGGTCACAGATTTTTATAAATTTTAGGAATGAATTTCGAGATTACAATCTTAATTTTTTTCTCTTTTTCTTTTCCCTTTTGTGTTTTGAAAGTCAATATATTTTTGTTGTACAACATTATTATATTGCAAGTGATAGTTATTGCAACCGAACAAAAAAGAAAAATGAGGTTACTATAATGCGCGTTTACACCTTGTAAGTCACGACAGACCATCATTACAGTTCATTGATCTTATTATTAAAATTAATAGTAAGCTATTTATTCTTATTGCACCAGATGATTATATGTAACACACAACAAGTCAGAGATAGAGGGCCGACAGGATAATATTTATTTTTTAAGTAAACAAACACATATTAATCGACACACTCACTTTAGCTAACAGAAGAGAAGGGCGTGCCTGTAGTTTCTAAGCCTGGGCAATAAAAGAGAAACCACTGTAAGTGTCCAGTTCAACCTTGTCTAACTTAATTTCCCATTTAATCACGACTAAGTCACCTTCCTTATATCTGCGTGACTTTTTACGCTTCTTGTCAAAATAGTCTTTTTGTCTGAGTGCTTCCTTCTCAAGTTTCTCACATACTTTCTGACGAACTTTTACGATGTCTTCGATCATCTTGGGGATTTGACTGACTTTGTCAAGTAATTCTGAGTTATCGCCAATTCTTGGTTTAAACCCATGCAGCAGCTCACTTGCTGTTAGCCCAGTTCACTGGTTTTTAACATTATTGTCCAGTTTAACCTTGTCTAACCTAATTCCACATTTAATCAAGGCATGTTCAATATCCTACATATCCCTTAAATATGGTACCAAAACAACTGTCTTTATATGTCCATAATTGAAACAACTCATTAATAAAGTATATCATGTCAGCATTATTAAAAAAGGTCCCTGCTTTGCCCCCGCTTTTACCTTAGGCCTAAGGTAGCGCGGCCTGGGTATATCAGCACGGCACGCTATCCAAACGCCCCCGAAACCTTTCATACCCAGAGGTTATGGTACCTTCAGACCAATCCAGCTCCTACATTTGTGTGCCCCGCCGGGGGTCCTCCACTTGACCCCTGCCGGCCAGACAAAGCAGACCCTATCACTGTAACTACGTGAGACAGTATAATTGGTAACCATTAAATTACAGCACAAGTCGCTCTTAATATAATTTCTAAATATCTAATAATTGTCAGTAAATATTTAATCCCCCTGTATAATACCCAACCCAGGTATATTTTCCCAATAATTCCTGATATCTGAATTCTATTATTAGCTATAATAAACCAAGACACTTAGCGAGTAGGTACTCACCTGACCTGCAACATTCAGATATCGCATAAACTAAGATGCACTGTATTAAATATAATTAATCTTTTACTATAAAATTACATTACGCACAAGTCCTTCCTAACTGACTCTCATTCAGCTAGTAAATGGGTGGAAGCATCTCTAGTTTCAGATGCATTAAACGTTTCAGTTTCTTTATGTTATCTATGCAGAAAGATTAGGTGGTTGATGGAACCTCAAAACACTTGAGCTCCCATTGGTTGCAGTTTCGTTGAGTATCATACAAAAAATCAGATGATACAGTTTCTAGTAAAGATTATGTTTAAAACTTACTTTACATTTATTAGACAGAAAGTGACGGTTATTGCAACTTAAGAAAAGGGGAAAAAGAGGGTTAGTTTAATACGGGTTTCCACGTTAGAATTCACCAGAGATCATCACCACAGTCTCAAGCCGATGTCGCCTTGTCGTCGCAACCATGACTTTCTCTGCAATGGTTGTTGTTTCGAAAAGGGTGTAATGCGATGGTTTCCAGTTGCCTTCCACATCACCAAATATGTCAAATAATAATACGTATATTTTATATGATTTCTTGTCAAAATAAATTAACAAATGAATACTATATTTTAGTGACAAATGTGACGTATTTCCTGATATATCGTCTCGAATGAGATTTCTCTGTTAGCTTAAGTATACCTATTACTTTTATGTAAGTTGTTAATAGGTTCATTGGTAGTCATAAAATAGGAAGTTATATCAAAAGGCTAACATAAATAGAGGAAATAAATTCATGACATAGTTTATGAATATTGGATTCAACATAGTAATTTCAAGAGTGTAAATTAATATAATGAATTATTGTGATCCTAAATGTACATTTCATCGCGTGCCTTATGTCCGTGACACGTGACAATGATGAAGACCAGATCACGCAGCTTGCGTTGTGTTTTACTGCGGAGTGCGGACAAATTCCAGCTTTATAGATAAATTAGTTATAAATGGAAGAATTACCTAATTCACAAAATTCTTATAAAATAGATTTCAGCCCAGGAAATAATTTTTCAACCGCTACTAGTTTGAACGTATATTAATTATTTCGTCTATTGTTATCCAGATGGCACCAGCAGTAAAAACTTGACTAGAAACCTAACATTGGTAAATACGAAGCACGTTCTTTAATTAAATCATTACCTATATTGTGTTAAAAAAGGTTAAACTTAAGATTTTATTGTAATAAAAACTATTTGTGAATCCGCTCTGTATTATTTTGTAGTTTACAGAAATTACGCACTTTAAATTCAGATTTTATAGCCGAAATTACATACCTATAAGTTATGTAGGGATTTTCCACTTAAAATGAATTGAACGTTCTAAAATCATGACTCGAAGGAACATACAATTTATTTATTTAAATTGAGATATCTTGACTTCTTAGCAGATATCGTAGAAAACATTCTACTTTACAATGTAATATGACTACATGAAAAGGCGAAATTCAGCCACAAGTTGATTTTCGACTTGACCTACCTTAAATGACCAAATAAGTTTAATCAGCATATGACCTATACATTAATAACCTGAATTTATACACTTCACTACTCCGAGGAGTAACACGTGATAAAAACATAGCAAAGACTAGTCTTTGATAGCCAATCCTTGCGTTAACCATTTCAACACATTTTTAAACTTAATCAACAGAAATGTGTTCGATAGCAGGCATTTGTCATAAACAAGATTGTTGTTTTTGTCAAAACAGCGCCTTGGTGTCACTAATTGTTTTTTTGATAAGTTTTTGTACAATATTCGTATAGTATACTACAACAGGATTGTTTCTCTCATAAAAAAGCAAGATGTGGTTTGCTTTAATGCGCTCGAAAATTCTAATGGTCGTAAGGTACGCGGAATGTATGCTGAAAAGCATTCAAACAGAACACAGCGTGACCACAGATTACTCAAAAATTATTATGAAAGATTCAGTGCAACTGGTCTATTTCAGCAAAAAACATTGTTTTCGAACCAAGAGAATATATTTTAGTTTATGTAGCAGATAATCAAAAAATAAGTTCACGGAGAATAAGTGCAGCTAGTAATGTAAGTAGATCACCAGCTGTAGGGATATTTAACGACGAGGGTCTTTATGCGTATAACTTTACACCCGCACAAAGTTTTTGACAGTTGATCTTCCAGATAGACTACAATTCTGCAATTCCTTCCAAAAGAAACAAAACGCAGATCCACTGTTTGTAAATAAAATACTATTTACAGATAAAACTACTTTTGCTCGATGGGGTGTATTTCAATTAAGAAACAAAAATATGTGGAAGAATAAGAATCCACCTATAGCAGTATAACGTCATTTCCAACATGAATTCAATTTCAATGTTCGGTGTGGAATAACTGAAAGTCATCCCTTAGATCCATATGTCTTTTTTGTATGGATTTTTATTTGGTTGGTATATATTCAACCCGCGTTTACATTTAGTTTTAGTTTTGATTACAAAAACGTTAGATGGCAGCTTTGCTGAATCTAGCCATTTTCTTCCTTAGAGCTAAGATAATGTTCATGTTGGCAAATTATGTTTGTAATTATTTATCAATGCAATAAAATCGATATAATAATAATTATTATTATCAACATGACTTACCACCAAATCTGAATGGAAAAGTCATATCTAGATTTTTTGCAAATTGAGTTCAGTTATCTTATTAATGATTTACTTTAAATTTAAGTCGGAATGTGGATTTTATGAAAGACGGTGCAACGGCACGTTTTTATGTGCAAAATTACCTAAATAAAAGGTATCTGCAAAACGGGATACGCCGTGGCAACCAAATGATTGGTCAGCTTGTAGCCTGGATTTTAACCCACTCTAATTTTCTTTTTGGGGTCACACTAAATTAGATGTCTACAGTGAAACAATAAACACCCGCAATAAATTACTGCAAAAAATTGTAGAAGCTAACAATTTATTTAGAAATAAATAAATATTATTTAAAGTTAGTTACAATTTCTAATATGTATTTATGTTTATTGTGCCCATCATAAACATTTGTCGTTTAATATTGAAGTAATTAATTATTTCTTCTTCTCCTAATAATAGTTGATATTCATTAGTTATACTATTTTTTATTTTTCGTTACATTTATTACATCAAAATTATTTAATATATCTGTTTTTAAACAATTTTACTTAGTTTCACAGTAGTCATCAAATCTTGTAATCGAAATTGAACTCACTTCTGATTGTCCGATCGATTTGAAGAAGTTACAGTGAACTGCGATCCTTATCGCAGCATAATAGGGTAGTTTCTAGGGCTTGCATTGGTCGGTATATATCTGAAGGATATATGGTTCCAGAAAGACGGATCAAGCTGTCATAAAACAATATAATCCAGCGAAATCGTAGGAACCTAAGCCATGCAATTTTTGGTTGTGGTCTTTTACGAAGTCTCGTGTGTATTTGGATCACCCAATGACAATTACTAAACTGACAGATGGAATTCGTCATGACATTGGAGAAATTAATCAGCCAATGTACGAGATTATTCTCAGAAGTTTTATCAAAAGAGCAAGAGTGTGCCAGCAAATACGTGGCTACCATTTGATGAATGTTTTGTTTCACATTTAATCGGAACGTATGTGCTATAAGTTGACTTGAAGATGTCACTACTTAAAAATATTTTATTTATGAATTAAATGTTACAACCTTGTTGAACCAGCTCCTAACACCTTTCTACTGCACTTGCCTGATTTCGTATCTCGCACCTATTTTTCGTCGTTCAAAAATAGTCTTCCTGAATATGTAGACTCCTTCCCCTTCTCTTCCAACTATTTGATCACATTTCTAGCTTTTAAGTTGTTTAAATAAAATGACATAACATAACGTAACGTACTGTAACGTAACGTAACGTAACGTAACGTAACGTAAAGTAACGTAACGTAGCGTAGCGTAACGTAACGTAACGTAACGTAACGTAACGTAACGTAACGTAACGTAACGTAACGTAACGTAACGTAACGTAACGTAACGTAACGTAACGTAACGTAACGTAACGTAACGTAACGTAACGTAACGTAACGTAACGTAACGTAACGTAACGTAACGTAACGTAACGTAACGTAACCTAACGTAACGTAACGTAACGTAACGTAACGTAACGTAACGTAACGTAACGTAACGGAACGTAACGTAACGTAACGTAACGTAACGTAACGTAACGTAACGTAACGTAACGTAACGTAACGTAACGTAACGTAACGTAACGTAACGTAACGTAACGTAACGTAACGTAACGTAACGTAAAGTAACGTAACATAACATAACATAACATAACATAACATAACATAATTATTAGTATAACTCTACATATAAAATAAATATGTTTTTTCGATTCCACTATGCATATGTTACCTGCCATGATTGAAAATAATCAATTGTATAAAGGCAATTTTCTACCAAAATGCTTTTGAGTATAAGTTTAAATTGAGATTATATTGCAATACAATGCAGTGATTTTGGCAACATGTTGTATAATGTACACCCAGTGTTAGGTAGTAAACGTATATGATAAGATGTTTAAAACTATGCAGAATGATCATATCTTTACTTCTTGTAAAGTGTGTATATCTATCACTTGCAATGTATAAAGCGTCTTTAATTTTATGGATGCAATAAAGTGTTTCTAACAGATAAATGCTACGCAGTGTACAATAGTTTTTTGTTGTTGTGAACTTTGAAAGGTAAGACGCACTATGCACCTTTGTAGTACTAAAACTCCGTCAATGCTTGTTGCTCTACCCCATATTGTGATATTAAAACTGATTACACTATACATTTAACTGTAACATCCTCAAAGTAGGATACTCTATTGCTCAAAATTAAAAGCGCATAGTACGCTCTATCTAACTTTTCACAAAGACAATCAATTTGACTTTGTCAATTTACTTCACAGGGCCACAAAATTTCGCTTATGTAGATGCAGAGACCAGAGTGTTTCCAAAGAAGGAACAAAACTTGTCAATGTTGAGTCGTACGCGTAAATTGAACTTTTTTGGTCTTACTTTTATTTAAGAAAATGTGATTGAGCTGTGTCCACTTCTTGAATTTATATAATGTGTTTGTAACTTCGTTTTTCAATAAATCGCTATCTGGAGCTAAAATGATAATTGCCGTCTCAGCAGCGTATCTGAACACATTGCCGTCCTGCACATAGTCCGGAAGTAATTCATGTACACCAAGAATAGTAACAGTCCAAGTATACTCGCTTGAGGAGTGCTTAGGTTAACACAAAAATTGTCAGATAAAATCCCTGAACACGGACAATAATCTAATTCTGAGTCGCAAAAAACCAGAGCCAATCATTTACGGAGCCCCTAATTCTCAAAGTTTTTGAGATAGGAAACTCGGAGGACTTTGGCAGGTCAAAAATATTCCCACTGTATATTTATTCTTATCACAACTGTAAATAGCTTTTTGTATAAAACAGTGTGACGCAGTTTCAGTTAAAAAGCCTTCTCTGTAACAATGCTGACATCTACATAGAAGACTAAATTTGTTTAGATAATATGCAAAAACTGATTTTCCTATAATTTTTGAAATATATTATTATATATCATTGCAATGCTAAGCTATTTTAAGATATCTTGAAGTATACAGATTTATTATATTAAACTCAATCTTCTCTATTATCTAACAAAATAATATTGGCTGAAAACACAAATGCCGCCTTCCTTGTACTCAATGTTTCTCATATATCTGATAGTCTTCTCTTGGCTAGAAAGCGATAGTGTTACAACAGCTTTCTTCGAGATAATTGAATAAAGGTTGAGGAGGCTGTGCACTTGTAGTAATTTGGGTTCGATTGATTACTAATAGCAGCTACTAATGTGTTTGTCAAATGTATGGTATTGCAGGAAGCAAAGTGAATTGTAATTGGCTGGCGGTGGCTCATGTATACGCATTTGCAATCGGCACGAACGGCCATTTAGCGCCCGGTAATCAAATCTGGAACGCGTTATAGGTACCCCAGTATCGTGACTATAAATAAGATTTACTTGACAGCTCGTTTTGTACTCCAACTTCGTGGAATACCAATTGCGCATAATTTAGTACATCGTATTGTAGCTTAAATTATAAGAGACTGCATAAGATAAAAATACTTACTTAGTTTTGTTGTACAGAATATATATTTTACTTCGCTTTCCTTTAAAATTACAAATGTATTAGTAGAATATATTACACTGGCTAAAACAAGATTCAAAAAAATGGTTTTCCACTTGTAATAGTTTGTATCTTTCTATGAAGGTATCTTTAGAGTATATTTAGAACCTACTTATAAATTACACCTTATAGAGTTCGCTACATTTGATACCAAAATATATATTTTAGTTAGCGAAATTAAATTTAATAAATGTCTAGTAACACCATCAAACCGAATAAGAAACTTAGAAAGAGCACAACGTTCATGAAATCTAGAATCAGTTCACCCACAATGCCATAATTTCTTCACAAGATTTCATAACATAAACTATACAATTTTTATACCTGAAGAAATTTCCTTTCTGAATAAAAGTTATAAATATGGTTCACAATTTAAATTTAAAAACGGAATTAAAAAGGTATTAACTTTTGTGTCTTAAATGTTCCCAAATCTATTTATAGATACGAGAAAACTAAAAATATGTGAATATTTAAGGACATTTACTTAGGAACATCACAAACACCAAATCAATCAAAATAAAAGTTTCTAATGCATTTAGAATAAAATATCAGTTAACGATTTAGTTTCTACGAAAGGTGTTGAAAACACAATCGTATCTATAAATACGGATGCAAGGAATGTTAAAATTTATAATTTATTACCGCCGAAATTGTAACATAAATTAGGAGAGACTCAAGACTGAGTTTAAAAATACATCTCTGTTTAGTGAGCAAGAAAATAAAAATTTTGTGTATAAAAATGCGCAGCCATAATAAATTGCATGGATAATTAAAAATTCAAAAACCAAACATTTCTATCAGCCCAGTAGTTAGTTATGATAATACACCTAATAATAAGACATCTAGTACATTTGTTTTAACTCCTAAATAATACAATTTTATTGAAAAAAAACTTAGTTGAATTTTTTTTACACCATAAACTTTGACATAAATCAGGAGAGACATAAAAATAAGCTTAAAAGTACATCTTTATTTGGTGAGCAAAAAATATCTTCTGTATAAAAATCCACAACCACCAATAATGAATGGATAATTATAAAATAATAAACTAAACATTCCTATTAGTTCAGTAGTTAGTTATAATAGATAGCTATAAACATTCACAGGCCATTTAGGCACATAGCCTGGTGATATAATTCCACTGCTTCCTGTCGCTTGGAATGATCTTCCAGTTGCAAACCTTGTTTTTTTCTTGCCAGTCGTCCTGAACTGCGACAAGGCACCTTTTTCTTGACCTGTCCTTCTTCCTTTTACCTTCTGGAATTAACCAAATACACTTCTTTAACATTCTCTCCTCATCCATTCGTCCTATATGGCCCAGCTACTGTAGTCTTCGTCCTTTAATTACCTGGGACACAGGCGGTTCTCCAGGCATTTGATACACTTCCGCATTTGTACACACTTCCCAAATGCAATCTTTTTCTGGCCTCCGAAAATGCTGCGCCGTATCTTTCTCCCCATAGCGCTCTTCTATCTTCCAGTCTTTTGTTCATTGTCCACGCTTCACATCCATAGGTCAGTGTTAGTCTTATCACGTTCTTATATACTCTAAGCTTTGTCGTGTGCGAAATGTTCTTCGCTTTAAGGAAGCTCTGAAGTCCTCCTGCATATCTGTTGGATTTTGCTATCCTCGGGTTACTTCTACATCCATTGTCTATTAATACGCCTAAGTGCATGTAATTTCCAAACACCTCAAAGTTCAAGACACTTTCCCCTACAATTTTCACTGTAAAAGGCCCACTATTAGTTTCCTTAGTCTTTATAATTGTTATGTACTTGCTTTTATCTTTATTTATTTGAAGCCCTACACTGTCTGCTACTTGCACCAAACTTCTAAGATGTTTTCTATTTCTTTTCTATTTCTGACCATTAACAAGATGTCGTCTGCGTAAGAACGGCACTGATGACCTCTGTCAAACGGTGTTTGGCTTATATTTATGCCACTGTCTCTGATTACTTTCTCTAGAACCATATTAAATAATAGTGTTGACAGCGGATCGCCCTGCCTTACTCCTCTTCCTTGAAGTTGTCTGACAGCTTTCCATTTACCCCAACTCCACATGTGATGTTACGCAGTGTTATAGTTACCAGATTGACTATATTCTTGGGTATTTAAAACCCTCTAATTATTTCCATAAGTTTGCTTCTTTTCACTGAGTCGTAAGTGGCCTTAAAATCGATAAACACCATATGTGCTGGAGTCTCATACTCGTAACAGCCTGTCAAAGTTTGCTTCAGCAGGCATATCTAGTCAACTGTCGGCCTATTTTTTCTTATATCAGCCTGCTATTCCCCTAGCAAAGGCGTCAGGTACTTCCTATGACGTTTTCTTTAATTAATGTTGCCACAATTTTGTAGGTCACATCTGGTAAATGTATCCATCTGTAGTTGCCACATTCAGTCATATCTCCCTTCTTAAATAGAGTTACCATGAGGGTCTTGTTCTATTTTTCTGGAATTTCTTTTGTTTTTCAAATTTCCTTGACCAGTTCGTACATCATGTTAACCAAGATAGCCCCCTCCATATTTTAAATTTTCGGCCGTGATACCATTTTGACCTGGACTCATGTTATTTTCATTGTTTGTAAAAAAAATTCCATTTCTCGTTTCGTTGGCTCGTCTGTAACTTCTTCCTCTTCAGGTAACTCTTGATGACATTCTTTTATATTTTCCTCACTTTCAGCATTTAACAGTTCCTCGAAGTGTTATTTTCATCTTCTGTATATGTCTTTTTCGTTTCCTATCAAATTTCCGTCTTTATCTTTAGAGAACACTGCTATAGTTTGGTGGCCTCTTTTTATATCTTTCACGTCTTTGTAGAAGCTACGCACATCATTTTTTCCACTCTACGTCTTTTATTTCGTCTTCCATGAATTTCCGTTTCTCGGTTCTACACATATGTTTCGTTCTCTTTCTTTGTTCATTATACTTTTTTGGCTTTCCTCTGTTGTTGTCTTGACCTTACTTTTTCAATTTGGCTCTACTATCTTCATTCATCCAATCACCTTGTATTTGTTTTTGTCTCTTTGTTAGGTTTGATCTTGTTGCCTCAGTCACTGACTTTTAAATCTGTTCCCATTTTTTTCAATGCCGTCTGTATTCTGAAACTTATCATTATTATAAGTTTCGTCTAGTGTACTTTCTGTAGCTCAGGGCTATTTCTCCTTTTTGTAGACCTTCTACTATATATCTAGTTTCTACCTCCTCTTTTGCGCCTGTTTTATGGGAATCGTAGAATAGCTTTTACCAAGAAATGGTCTGAATGAGCTTCCGCACCCCGACATGCTTTCACATTGATAACTAGCCGAGAATGCTCTTCCTTTATTAACAAGTGATCTATTTCATTTGTTTTATTTCGTCCAGGTATTATCCATGTTCCCTTGTATATATTTTTCCTTCTGAAGTGTGTACTCATTATTTTCATGCTTTGTTCTATTGATAGAGATGTCAACCCTACTCCATTATCGCTACTCACTAAATGTTTGGTCTCACCTTCTGTTATTGACTTATATATGTCTCCTCTGCCTATCTTTGCGTTTACGTCTCCCATCAAGATTATCACATCATGCTTTGGTATATCTTCTAATGTTTTTTTCCAGCCCAGTCTGATTTTGATTTGAAACTTATAATTTTTCCTTGCAACTTTTTGTTTCGTTCCTTGTAACTTTTCGTCTATTAAAAATCCGACTCTGTAACTTCTATTACCACTACCACAAGATATAATTTCCAACTTTTTAAATATCGTTTCCTTTCAAGGGAGCTTCTTGCAACGCCACTATTTGCATATTATATTTATTGACTTGACACCTACTTCGTACAAACCCTTTACGTTCCACGTACCCAGATTTAAATACTTAGTGGCTTTCGACTTCCCTTGCTTTTTTGTAGTTAGTTATAAAAATACCCCTAATCATAAGATGGCTAGTAGATTTTTTCACTTCTTAAAGAATACAATCACTTAAACAAATTCAGTTAAATTTCTTATGGACTAACACAAAACTTAAGTAACTAATTGTTCCTCCAAATAGTAAATTTGTGTCAGTTTTGATGTTTGTACTTGATATTCTAAAATACCTCATAGAGAATGCTTTACCTTTACCATAAAATACTTTACTAGAAAAAAACGTAAGTATCAAAAAAAGAAGGAAATAATGAACATTTTTGAAGAATGTGTAAAACAAGCTATTTTTTATTTAGAGATAAAATTTATATGCAGAATGGAGACCTCTCGATAGGTAATCTGTTGCCTTCTTTATTAGCCAGCCTATTAATGCAAAACTCAGAAAAACAAATTTTAACATCAAAAGTTTAACATATTTTCTTCTGGTATAGATATGTAGATGGTATGTTGCCATGTTACCGAGGTGGCCTTACAGAATTAAATGAATTTCTAATTTTCATTAACAACTTTCGTACAAATATGAAACCCCATTTTAGAAGAAAAAGCTAACAATAGTATAAATTTCTTAGGTTTAACCATTAGAAATTTGGAAAAAATGTGCTTGCTTTTTTTTAATACACAGGAAACCTACTTACACAGACAGAGTCATACCACACGATTCATGTCACCTTTTTTTTTTTCATAAAATATATCAGTCTATCATTCAATATATCATGCTTTTCATCTGAATTTACATCTGAAATAAATTTTAGAAAATAAATTTTCAACATTGATTAAAATTTTGAAGTTTTGAAAGCAAACAGCTAAAAACTTAGGTTTTCAAATTACAGCTTTGAATAGAGGATCAAAAGAGCCTTCCAAAAAGGTGCCATTCGACGCTAGGGGTTGACTGCTACAATTTCTGTTAGGGTCTAAAAAATGGTCCCGCTTGCAAGCAAAGTCAATGTCTTTTCAGCCTTTGCTGAAATTGGAATAAATTAAAACACTATTTGGTCCTTTTTAATGCATCTATAGAAACAAAGAGCTACATTCACAAAGCCTGTTTTAATTTGTACGCACTTACAAAAAAAATTCTGTTTTCTGTTATGTATTAATGTAATATACTTAAGAGACAATAACTAGGTGACATAATTATCGATTCATTTTCTATAGGGTTATATAATTTGACAACTGCATTTTTCAGACAGACGTCATGAAAAAATTGAAATAAATAACTGGTCTGTATTAACGCGATGGTGGTTTTATTTTCCACATAGGTGGAAACAAACTTCGTTTTGTAACTAATAACACATTTAAAATGAACATACGTATTACTTAGTAGTGGCAGGGAAAATTGGATTTATGATTAATAGATATGTTTCGGCTGGAGTTAACATGATGGTTTAGAGTGTAATTAAAATTGTACATAACCTATTGCAAAAATAAACACGTAATATAAAGTGCATGACCATTTTCAGTGTAATTATTTTCATTACGTACATTATTTTGTTCTGTGAAATGTAAAGTAACTTCGTATTAAACGAACTATTGACATGTCAACCAAACCACTCAAATTTCGAATTAGATGAGATTGAACAATGTACTACACCATTAAATCTACTCATTTTGAACTGATGCACAAATTTATTCTAGTACTATTAACACAGCGGATGTAGCACAACATTTCACTAGCAAACTAGAAAATATAAAAGGATTTTATTGGTTTTGCATTTCCGAAAATGACAATAGTGACATCGACGAGAGATATATTTACATTTTCAACAAATTAAATATCTGTTTATCAGTGTTTAGTTTGAAATTTTGATTATACTCCTTAAAATTCAATGCTCCTCGACCTACTGGAAACTTAGTGACAAAAGAATAATTCGAGTTTTCACAATAAATACGCAGGCACATCGATTTATATTTTTTTTAGCCTTGGCGCGAATTAATAGTAATTGCAAATTATTTAATTGCAATCTTTTTTAAAAAGAATTTATATATGTCGAAAATACGTTTCTGCAACCCCAAAGTACTTCTACAGCACTTCCAAATACCTATTTTAGTAGTTTATGTGTAAAATGCTTAAGCACCATTTTTTACATTTAAAATATACTTTCAGCGGTCCCATAAACATTAGAAATCACGGTATACAAGCGTATAAAAAATTAGTCTTAATTCTCTTAAAACTAACTTCAAGAAACTGCTAATTGGAAACGCTTACTAAAGTGTGTTGGAGTACCTCATTGGCCCTGTGCTTAATGAAGCGCTCGACTGTTGACAGGCAGATGTTCTGCTTTTGTGTTTTGTAGGATTTTGTATTTATGCATGTCAGTTTTCTTGTGTTGTGCAAATTTATTTTATGTATTTGTAATCATAGTGTAGGTTTATCTGCACTTTTAATTTGTACTAAGTCGTTACGCAGCTGTTGTTATGCTATGGGGACGATTGCCTATATTGATTGCGTAAATCTCAGTTCAGTTAAGTTTTAAAGTCGTATTACATCTTAAAGTTTTGCTATTTTATACCCGTTATCTTGGTCCGTGGGTGATTTATTTTTTATACATATTTTAACATTTTTTGTGGTTCTCCTAAAATGAAAGTAGTTAGTGAACCAGAAAGCATATAGTTTAGATAGAGAAGAGAGACTCAAAGTCAGTCAGGTGGGGTAGATGGGAGAAATTTACAGTCTGACAAAAGCATTAAAATAGTAAAAAAGTTTGTTTAAACATTTATTCAGGAGCAACACATAAAGTGGGATGGAAGTTTTGAGACTCTAACTCTACTCTGAGATGAATTTCTGCAGTTTCATTAGCAGACTTGAGAAACTAGTTTTCTACTTACAATTATTTTTAGAAGAATTTGATATCTGAACGTCTCTGAGAAAAATTCACTCCGAACTTCTAAACTACAATTTATAAAGGATATGAAATAATAATGTTTTTATTACAGTCTACAGGCTATGTCGCCTTGTTGTTACAACTAGGATTCTCTGTCTCCAGCAGCTGTTTTCATTTCAATGTAGCTTCCACACTTCACCAATTGTACCCAGTTTTACATGGTCTATCGCTTAATTTTTTCAAATATGTATCTTCCAAATAATGCTGCCAGAAACTTATTATGTCTCAGAATATGTCCCGTAAATTTTGACCTCCACCTCCCAATTTATCTCAGCAATCATCTTTCTTCTTTCACCCCTTTAAGCACACTTTTGGTCTTTCTATCAATCAGTGCCCATATTTAAAAACCTTATATTTTCTTCATATTATCCTGCTTATTTAAAGTGCAGCTTTCCGCTCAATATATGATAAAACTACATTAGTGGAGTTGGATAAACACCTTCCTTAAAACCAAGTTAATGGCTGTATATTGTTTGCGGATGTTAGTGTTGGTCACTGGTAGAGACGCTTCGTCATTATCGTAGATAACAAACGTTGTCTTGAAGGAATTAAATCAATATCTTATAGAAAATAAACTTGTCCTCAACATAGGTAAATCGGCATGCCTTAGCTATGATATTTTGGCTGCTGGACCTTCTACGGGGAATCCTGTGGTTTCTTCTGGAGGTTCTCAAATAGATAATACTCCTCAAGCAAAGTTCTTGGGAGTTACATTGGACTACAAACTAGGGTGGTCAGCTCACGTTGATGGATTTTGTGGACTGCTTTCGACGGCTGCCTATACAATCAAACAGTTCAGAGATACTGTCGACCTTGGCGAGTTGAACTTATTCTACTTTGCAGGCATGCACTCGAAAATCTTCTACACATAATTCTGGGGTGGGGTCCCACTGCTGACATTGTGAGGGTGTTGAGAATGTAAAAAAGGGAAATTCGTTTTATAACCGAAAACCCAACGCAAACCAGCTGTAGAGGGTTTTCTGCTTCTGGGAATATTGACTGCCTCTGCATGTAATTTACCAACTTTTACTATACGCAAAACAAAATAAAAATGTAAACACTATTGGGTCGTATTATAGTTACAACATTTGTGGTGACTCGGTATTGGAGATCTCGCTTCATAGAATAACTTTTTATTAAAATAGACCATCATATAGGTCGCTTATTATCTTTAACAAGCTACCAGAAACGTTTAAACAATGACCCTAAATTCTTTTAACACTAATTTGAAGAAATTGCTAATTGGAAAGACTTACTTCAGTGTGGCGGAGTACCTCATTGACCCTGTGCTTCATGAAGCGCTCGACTGTTGACCGCCAGTTGTTGTTCTTTTGGTTTTGTAGGCTTTTGTTTTTTATAGGCCAGTTTTCTTTTTTTTATCTGCACTTTTAATTTGTACGTTACGTAGCTTTTGTTATGCTATGGAGACGATTGTCTATATAGATTGTGTAAATCTTTGGCCGATGAATAAATGTTATATTATGTTAAAATGTTTGTTGTTCACAAGAGTACTTTGTTTATTAATGCTTGCTCTATTATCGTGATACGTATTTTTATTTCTTTTGCTCAACTTTTATCTGTAATAATACTTACACAAAGTACGTGATCCCCTCTACTTGTTCTAAATGTTGTCCTTTCAGATTTATATATATATATATATATATATATATATATATATATATATATATATATATATATATATATATATATATATATATATATATTTATGTCAACAACACACCACGAGGGCTTACAGCCTAAATACTATCGTACCGTGGGTGTTGACCCCTGGTAGATCTGCTGGGGGCAGCAGGTGGGGGAATTATGGAGGAAAGCTCCTCTGAGCAGTGCCCATGCAGATATCTATAAAAGAGAGAGAGGTCACCAACGGCACGTCGGTGGGCAAGGGATGGAAGCCTTTGGGTGAGGGTAGGGTCACCGATGAGACGTATAGCTCTCTTTTGAATGGAGTCCAGGATAGCGAGTGTAGAAGTGGCAGCTGCACCCCAGATGTGGGAGCAGTATTCGAGGTTTGGCCTTATTTGTGAAGTGCATAAGGTATAGAGATTAGTTGGTGAAAAGTATTTGCGAGCCCGGAAGAGGAAACCCAATTTCTTAGCAGCCGCTTCTGCAATTGATGTAACATGTTGGTGCCAATTAAGATTTTGATCCACAGAAATGCCAACAAGAGAAAAGGATTCATTACTTTGAATAACTTGGTTGTTCATTGTGATGGGTCTAGGGCTGCTGAAAGAAAGCAAGACTTAGTTTTGGTGGGGTTGAATTGTACAAGATTTATACTTCCCCAGTCTAATATTTTTTGGAAGTCTATGGAGACAGAACCCTCCATGAGTCTGCGATCCTCATCTAATTGGGCTAAAGAGACAGGCTTAGAATATTGTATGTTTGAGTGGAGGGTGCTGTCGTCCGCGTAACTGTGAACTGGGTTGGATGTGCTAGAGAGGAGGTCATTGATGTGGAGAAGAAACAAAGTAGGGGCTAAAGCTGAACCTTGAGGAACTCCTGCATTAATTGGATACAGTTTAGAGGAATGGCCATCCACAACAACAGATATGCTCCTGTTGGAGAGGAAATTTGCTGTCCAGGTACAATCTATATATATCTATCTATTGGTAGATCTATTCTTACTTATGTGCACTCCTTTCCTTTTTGTCATATTGATTTCTTTATTCTTCTTAACACACTATCCAGTAGACTAAGCATTCTTTGAATGTTTTTAGTTTCTCCTATCATATCCATTTCTTCTATGACAGGCTTTTTATATCGACGTTGCAGATAAGTCAGCAGTGCGAGTTCGTCGAGAAACAAGATAAGGATGTTCTTATGAGAACTTGTAACGGACACTTGCTTCATTAACTATAGACAGCCATTGTTTTGTATAAAGTCAGTTCAGTTATATTTTGAGCAGTAACTGTGTCAGTTTGTTTTTTAGTAGTTTAAATAGTAGAATATTATATATATATATATATATATATATATATATATATATATATATATATATCTCTTTCAAAGCAACCTAAGTACAACTGTTGTTAATTGGCGCAGTCGGTTCCCGATCTCCCAGCAACCTAAGATATATAAAAAAAACGATTCCTTGGTATTTCAACAATAACAAATGGTCATCTGGTTTTTTCTATTACTGGAAGTCGCTTTCCTATATTTCTCTGTTCCTTTGTCATATGTATGTGGATATATATATTAGATATTGATGAGTTAACTAGCAGGCTTGATATGTTAGATATTGGTGAGTTAACTAGCAGGCTTGATCAGCTTAATTTGAGAAATAATTTGGAAATAATTCCTAAATAAAATGATGTAGAAAATAATATTGTTGAACAACAAGTCCAAAATAATTCAACTTATCGTAATAATAGTATTATTTTGTGAAACAAACGTATAATAATTTAATTAGTAACATCTAAAATTACATAAACATGACCAACGCTAACTATATTGCAGATGATTTTAGTGAATTCTATTTAAAGATGATGGGGAGCCGGCAAATGTTGGTAATTTTCTTAATGCATGCGACCTTATTGTGAAAACATTTTATCATACTGAAGATGAAAGGTTATATTTAACTCATTGTTTAGTTAATTTCATACAATCAAAATTAACCATTCAAGCTAGACTTATAATTAGGACAGAAATTATGAATAATTGGTAGGATCTAAGACAGACTATAGTGCAAAATTTTACTGACCAACGAGACAACACTAGTCTTTTGAGTAAACTTTCAACACTTAAGCCAAAACATAATGAGAATGCTCTAGCCTTTAGTAATAGGTGTAGATATATTGAACAACTTCTGGTTTATAATTTAATTTGTAATGAAAATACAACAAATACTAAAAGTAAAAAGAACAGTTTCTGCTCCACAAATATTAAAAGCTTTCCTTGCGGGACTTATAAACCCAGTAGGAATGGTAGTAAGACCCATTGCACGTGCATCTTTTGACGATGCTCTTAAACTTATAGTTCTGGAGGAAAATTATGAATACAGATATATGATATTTCTTAAATCAGGCCATTATATATCGCCAAATAATAAAACCCGCAATCCACAAACCAGATCTTTTAACATTCGTTCTAGTCCACAAAATTTCTCATTGATGCAAGAACCTCGGTGGTTCAGGGGTAAGAACGTGTGTCTCTGAAACGAAGGGTACTGGGTTCGATCCCAGGGTACTCCTTTCACTTTTTCAGTACAAACTGTAAAATTAACATCAACCGAGGTTCTGGCATTGCATTTGAGCAAGTTGAATGTCTGCACTTCCGCCCCTAGGAGGGGGCGTAAGGCCGTCGGTACCCTGTCCATGCGATATTGGGCACGTTAAATATCCCTACCCACCTTACAGAAAGGCAGGGGTTCGGCAAAATTTCCAGGATAGTGAGGTAAAACTGCTCCCTGGCGTCGGTGATTGGCCATAGTCGCGGAAATAGGCCGGCGTTAAAGAAACAAAACACACACACACACACACACTTCTCATTGATGCAATTTTATAAACCATTTAGGAAGACTCTCCATTATAAAAGCCGATTTTAAGTGCGTTCAGGATGTTCAACCTTGTTTAAAGTTACCTAATGGGTTTCTACACGTTTTCTCGCATCTTCAGCAGCTGGACTGAAAGTTTCACAGCTATGATTGGGGAAATGTCTAAGAACACACTAAATAAGTTTGAGGAGGTCAGAACAGCTAAGGAGCCATGTACGATTCCAATTGTAACAGTTATTATCACGTTTGTTGCAAAATTATCTTTGTCAGTAAAAAGTTTCTAAGCACCAAAATACAGCTTTTGTGCAGTTTTCTGATTCATCTTCTAATTAAGCTCCAAATGTGGAACAAAATTCACATAAATTAATGACTGGACACGCTATATGTGGTACACATACTACTGTCTTTGAAAATTGTTCGTACCAATGTATGAATACAACCAAGAATTACTGCAATTTTTCTTACGCTTGTGTATCAGTGTCCCTTCTTTTAATTCAGCGCTTCTGGTTGTCGATGGTGGTCCTTTATCTGGGCCTTTATTAAAAGAGCCTTGTTGACGCATTCAATAAATAATGTTGTACAGTTTGAAGTTTGTTATTAGTGAACTCGTGTCTAGTCACATAAAATTTTTCGGCAATAAGACCTTATACGTAAAAAATATTAACTACTTTTAACCCTCTATCTCCGTAACGGAACATTTAAATACGGACAACGTCATATGGAGATTTTGTTCGAATTAATCAGGGAACAGGCCGGTAAAGTTTCTTTACGTATTTTAAAACAGCCTGTATTTATTAAAAGTCATTTCACTAACCGAGTTTTAAATCTAGGTTAGATTTCAGACCTAGATATAAATAAGTAATGGTATTTTATTTAGACTCTAAAAGCAAGCGTCTAAACAAATTGAGACTGGGAAAACTAGTTTAGCAGTAGAAACTACTTTAAATACTAATATCAGACAACTTAATTGGCGCATTTGATGGTGGCTAATCTATTGAATAGAATAACTATATTTTAGGAGCGGATTACATAAACGTAGCACGACGATGCGAAAATGCATTTAATTATGGGCAACAAACAACACTGGATGCGTATGGCTAATACCTTATGTAATAGAACTATTAGATTTGCACAACACCTGCCTCTTCAACTGCTTTACATCATCACATACAAAATCGAAAATTGGTACCTGAAACTAAATGCCATGGCAACGGTGGTGGTGATATGGTCACAATAAGTTAAGAGCTGTCAGATATTCACGGTTTTCGCTTGCTTAATTTAAGAGAACTTAAAACTTTCCCCTCACTCCTTTAACCATCGTCGTTGCCAGAGCATTAAAAAGTGATAATGTAAAAGTTGCATTCTGCCCCAGCAACACCGTTTGTAGTATGTTTTTTTAGAATAAAGATAATACTTTACGTTTAGAGAGGTCTGGTGTTAACTGTTTGAGCTGTGGTGATGCGATATCTGATGCTGTTTATATCGTAAGAACCGAAAGAACCTCAAGCGCCAGAGTTTCAGAACACCTTCGAAGTAGAAAGCATATAGGTAATGACACGTCAGTCTTTGCTTGTCATTTAAGAGAGAGAATGACCACTATTTCAACACGGATACAGACACTAGAATCTTGTATCCCTCTAATTTTTGCATACAATAGTTTGTCCAAGAATAAAAGGAAATTTACAAACACATCAATTGATGCAATAGAAATGTTTTGTACTCGTCCAACACTAACACAACGGGCTTTCCTTCCATTTACTGCCATTTATAGCTATAATTCTCGAACTTGATGAAAATTTGCGTAATTACGGTAGCTGAAGTATACATTTTGGAGATGGTTACTCTGTGGTTATCATTTTTTTTTCATTAGTGCTCTTGTCTCTGGTAAGTTATCTGCCATTGTTATCATTTTATGTCAATTTTGTTTTTGCATTGGCGTTTATTTTCAGTTACACTTTTCATTTTGTTGGGCAGACAAGACTCTCATTTTGTTTTTGATTAGGCTGATTTCGTCTGCTTCATTGCTTCCACCCATGCAATACCTATAGTGGTTTGGAGACCACTAGGCTAATGGATCAAACTCCAGATTTAACGTTTTGTATAGTTTGCAGTTCTTTTTCAAGATTTAGTGTAAGTATGTCAGCTATTTTGGTTATTGATTTATTCTCGCCAAGTTTATGATATTCCCTGAAAGTTCCTTACAGCTGCATGGCTTGCCAGCACCTGCTGTTTTTAGCTTTCCAATTCTGTTGTTATTTTATTTTTCATTTTATTTTAACTTTTGGCGTTATTAATTTTTTTGGCGAGTTTCACTTTTGCTATTTTTGCATGTTTTAGCTTTTGTGCGTTTTCTAATTTTGTAATCTAATGTATAACGTTGACTTTGATGTTGTTTTGTAATGCTTAGATTTTACATCGTAGTATCGTGCTTTGCAATATGCCTACCAGAAACAATATTACTGAGAAGCCTATTTACTTGTAGTTTTAGTTTTTTCCTGAAAATGGTTGTTCAACAAGAGAGATGCGTAAGCTTTTTACTTAGGTCTATGTAACTATTTTTTTTTTTTTGGGAAAGATGTTTTATTAAAGCACCACGTTTATCGTTAGCTGCCTACTCAAAAAACACTTATTACTTGAGTTTATTGCAAGAGAGAGAGAGAGAGATAAACTCAACCAGTTAGGAGGACATAATGGTTTAGAGAGTGGTGGTGATGGAGAGGGTACGCATGGTTTGTAGCGCCAAATCTGATAGCCATAGCTTTTCTCATAAGTGTTTCACATATTCCTAGGTGTGCACAGGCTATTAGCATAATTGATTTGTTCACGAAATTTTACATTTAATTATACTTGAAACTACTGTCTCAACAACGATGTGCATATTGATCCAGCCTCTAACGGCATACATAGATATCCGGACGCTACTGAGGAATAAGGGAAGATCTACGATCTACCCAAAATTCACCCCAAACACTTCAAGGCAATACAGTGTTGTGTGCTGAGTTACGAGTCGCGAGTGAGAGTTACACGGAGTTACAGGAAGTCGAGTATGGTGCGCCCGAAGTCAGTCGGGGTACGTTAAGAAGTTAAGAGTATCAGTGCGCGGTCCACGAGGAGTGAGTACTCTAAACGACGGGGAGTACTTTACTACGAAGTGCCAAGCTATCAAGCTACAACGCTAACGACGGATGACCATCACTTCTTTAGTAAATACAGCTAGGTGTATTTTCGCTGCAATTAGTATGTCGTACTGACGAGCTCTAATTAGAGCGAAACCGGTGTACGGTTCTAATTTGTTGTGAGAATGCATCTAGCCTTACATACTTTGTCCCTATATTAGGGTAGAAATGGGCCAGAGCTGACAATTTACTAAATTGTTAGTTGGTTGTATACAGTCTCTATTTTAACACTTTGCGTTATTTGGAGCTGGCGTGACAACATAGTACTTGGTTCCGCAACTAGGTGGCGACACGTTCACTACTCACTTAGTGCTGGAAGGCTGGCTACCATAGCCGTATTACTTTATAGGTGTATTTTCGCTGCAATTAGTATGCCGTACTGACGAGCTCTAATTAGAGCGCAACCGGTCTACGGTTCTAATTTGTTGTGAGAATGTATCTAGATTCATTCATGGATATACGAGATTGTTCCAGGGATAAGATGTATATATATATATATATATATATATATATATATATATATATATATATATATATATATATATATATATATATACATACATACATATGCATGTCCTTTGTCTATATGTGTATGTCGCTCCTCCCCGCACAAATCTAAGACTTCTGGGTGCGCGGAGTTTGTCTGCTGTGGTGTTTATATATATATATATATATATATATATATATATATATATATATATATATATATATATATATATATATATATATATATATATATATATATATATATATATATATATATATATATATATATAAACATTGATAGTTTATAGAAAATAACAAAAAATTGCGATAAAAAGCGATTTTGCATGAACATATAGTTGAAGAGAAGTCTTGAATAACCCTCTCGACATGCTTCTCTAGCCTGTTTTATTTACGATTTTGTAAGTAATCGAATATGTATGGGATATAATATGCAAAGTCCACTACAATTTTTATTAAAGTTTGAAAATGTTTTGACATTAATTGCATCAGGCCATTGCTTTTTCGTTGCCTTACTAGACGAGTTTGACATTAAATTGACGAATGGAATTTAGGTACACTATTGAATAAAACTGCCTTTATGATTATAACGAAGTTAATTTAGTTCATGTGAGAATTTTAAGACAAAATCCACTTATGGTATTTTTAAATTATGCTCCACTTTTTAGTGGAAACATGTAGTACATAAATGTATTATGATATCCATTTCAAAGGCTGATTTCGTTATATGAGCAGCACTGAGATAAATATGATTATACCGAAAATATTATGATGTTACACAAGCAATATATTTCACATTGTTTCAATTAGCATACGTTGCTAAAAAAGCTTTTATAATACTTCTTTTTCCCCTCGCATTTTAGAGTGCATACTGTTGTAGTCGCTTAATACTATATACTGTAAACTATATGCAACAGTCTAATATTGTGAGCTTCTAGTTGTACATTCATATGTTTTTTATTATGCTTGTATAAAACTTTTACCGTTTGTCCATAATCTTGCGTATGCTTCAAGTGTAAGTTTCTCAAGATAATAGTGCTTGTATTGTAGACTGGAACATTGTCTCTTCGAAACGATATTGTCGTCGAGCGGCACTGCAATGTCCACAATGAAAGCATTTCGGTTTCTCTGGTCAATAAGCAAGATGTCAGGCCTGTGGCTCTCAACTGCTCTGTCGGTGACCACCGGGAGGTCCCACAGTAGCTTGACCTGACCCTTTTGAACTACACCTTCAGGCTTGCATTTATAGTAGGGGGCTTCCGACTCGATAAGGCCGTAATGTTTTCCAGGGCCTGATGGACGACCTTGGCCAGGCTGTCATGGCGTTTTAGTGAATTTTCGCACAAAAAATTCACTAATGGGGAGATCCCGACTTCTGACTTTTGAATTTTTTTTGCAAATCAGCGCGAACTAGGACCCTTAGAACCCATATCCGGGGTCAGTTTCTATATATATATATATATATATATATATATATATATATATATATATATATATATATATATATATATATATATATATTTGTGTGTGTGTGTATCACACCGATAACTCACAAAATAATAGGCGGGTTTTGATAGAATTTGGCACGTACCTTCCTTTTGTAAGTGGCTTGAATAAGTTCGTTAGTCAGGAAAATCGGACGAGGTTTTCCGAGAAAATTTTGAGTTTTCATTCGAAAAATTTTTATCTCAAAAAATAAAAAAGCTGTGATAACCAAATTTGGTAGGTACGTTTACGATATAAAAAGTAAACTCTAAAGCAAAATTTAGATTTCTATGTTGCAAGAAATAAAAGTTATAATAAAATATTTTGTGCCAGATCATTTCTATGAAAATTCACTACCATAATGCACTTGCTGTGTCCAGGCTTTTATTTTGTAATCTGACTGGGCCAGAGAATCACAAGAGCCCGCCACATGCTGAATGGTTTCCAGCTTTTTTGACAGAGTCTACATAGGTTGCTGACATCCTGCTCCTTGATGTGCCGCTGGTACGCGCTCATAACCTGATCTTGTATCGCGCATAGAAATCCATCTGTTTCAGCAAAAAAGCCTGCTGTCCTTAACCATTCCGCTGATGCGCAGAGGTCAACGTGAGGTGCCGCTAGACATGCGGCACCAGCGGTTGTCTTTTCTCCCAGAAATATTTTTTAAGCCGTCTGCATTCTCTGTCACATATCACTTCCACTGAGAGAAGTCCGCCTCCCCCCCATGTCACAAGTACAAGCGGTGGAAGGAACTCCTAGGATGCAGCATTCTATGCTTTTTTATAACGGAGTGAATCCTTCTGTCGAATTTCTGGAGAGCAGTTGTTGACCAGTCGAGCATGCCACGAGTGTGAGTAGCAACAAGGACTGCCCAAGTGTTTATGGCTCTTATATAATAATAATTATTAATATTATTTTTATTTTCATTTTTATTTATTATGGGTGAACTATTAAGTTTAATACATGTGGCTGTACATATAAATTATAGCATTTTATATATTTGCCTCTAACCTCTGACAGATTATCAAGGTAATTTTTGACGTTTCTAAAATAATCTCTTCTAATTTTTATAAAACCTCACTTCACCTAACATTTTTGGTTATAGCCATTTCTTTTTCAGCCAACAGAATTATTTAACTACCTTTGACACCACCACTTTGCTTTACACATTCAAAAAGTTTTAAGACAAACCAGTTTTTTTTACATGCGAACTGTACTTAACTGACACATGACAGTTTATTTTTATGCTTAATGTGTATATAAGAGACAATCATATTTTTCATAATGTTCTCCTCAAGACAAGATGCGGTCATTATGGAGCTAGATTGTAATAAATTAGAAAGCTCTCCAAATATTTCGTTCGCTACTACTACTTGTTTTTATTTTCCAGATTTATCTTTATTTATCTTTGACGTTTCCGCTCGCTGTAAGTTATAGGTATTTCAAAGCGCTGGTATATCAATTTCCTTGTAGATTGAGCTTTGCAACAAAATGCATTTTAGCATTATATGCTGTATTGGAATCATGAGAGAAACGATATTTCTTATAAGTGCTTATCACTATTGCAATAATGTTGTAGGTAGGTACGTACATATTTAATATATTTCAGTCAGAAAATGTATTTATGCCGTTTCAAAGAGGGAACTGAACTTTAGCTAATATATTGATTACGCTTGAATTGCTTTGCAAAGTAATCCTCGTTATAGAAAGCTTATAAGAGGGGTGACAACCTTTTATTTTTCTTTTATGAAGTTTGGATTTAAAAGCGTTTTATATTACATAATATAATATATTTAAACAATCTTAACTGCATTTCTAAATAGCAATATGTAATTTATCGGAAACCACAGATTAAGTAACATGAGTTAAATTGTATTGTCATATATTTTCTAATAGTTAGATAATCTAAATGTTATACTAACATTTTGACAACACAGAGGCTAGATCCTCATATTTTAGCCTAAGGAATCTGTCATAGCATTTTGTACAGACCTTTTAGAGACATCCTGTATAATGCATATTTTTTAAGCAATAATAAATGTAGGTGGTCTAAACAGCCAATGATATTGTTTGCTTATTTTATATAAAGGTTATCTTTGTAACTATATCTGTTTGGATGTGTAATAATTTTTTGCACTCTTTCCATCACAACTTTATAGCTATCCTGATTTATTAAAGATTTTTTCAGTATCTCAGTTACATAGGTTGCGTCACAATTATTTAATACTTTTCCAGGTTGATCATCTGCCAGTTATAACTTCTCACCTGGAAAATATCGGAATTAAAAAAGTCTAAGACACGTCGACTTTGTTTTTAAGGGAGGGGACATGATAGGGTAAGTTTTGGTGTCTTGGAACCTACCCTTTAGACAGGGGCGTAAAGAACCCTTAAATTTTGAAGGGTATCTTATGGTGAGTGACAACTCATTTTCAAGCTTTCTCAATTCTGCTCGCGACACCATACGACTTTTTAAATTTTGGTTTGGATATAGCAATAAAATCACCAATTAAAGAATAAGACAAATTATGAGTCAAAGAATGTTATTTAATAAAATGTTCAAATTGTTTTCCCTCCACTTCCATACAATTATAAAATCTTCACTCTACTTCCGAACGAACATTTTGGACCACTTCGGGCGTTATCTGAGATTTTCTTTTATTTTCTCCAAAATAATATATTTTCTTTTATGATTTTTGCTTATCTCTTAATAGACTTTATCAGTTTAACTTCCTTGCCTGTTTCACTTTAAACGAGACAAGTAAATAACCCGTACAATCATCACAAAGTAGATTGAATTCCAATTCGTGAAGATGGTTTATACAACGGTTGCTGAAAAAGTGGAAATAATTAGTTTGTTCTACAAGAATGACAACTGTGCATGACAGGCAGCACATATTTTTAAAGATCGTCATCCTGAGAAAAACGCTTCCCGTCGGTACGTCCCGGTACGTCCTGAACTTAATGCATACATTTTGGGGAACCGAATCGGTTGCAAACAGAAAGCATCAAGGTGAGCAGATGGTACGTAATGAGGGTAATCAGGTAGCTGTCCTGAGTTACATCGCAATGGAACCAAATTTTAGTCTCAGGAAAGTTTCAGGTACTTCAGGAATTTTTGTAGCTAGTTGCCGCTGAATCTTAAAAAGTAATCAATATCACACATACAAAATTAATTAGATACAGGAACTTATAAAGACGATCCTGATCGCCGCGTGCAGTTTGAAAAAATAGGTCATCCTGCCAGAAGAAATTCAACCTTTTTGTACTGAATCGGTTTTTCCGATGGATATACGTTCCTACTGGATGACCAAGTCACCACCTCCATAATTGCCGCTACTGGAATGATGAAAACCCAAGAATTTTTTGCGCAACTCATACGCAGTAATCAGGGAAATTGAATGTTTGGGCGGGTACACTGGGAGACCACCTCATCGGGCCTTTCTTCCTACCGGAAAATCTGGATGGAAACGTGTATCTGGATCTACTGGAAAAGCACATCTACCCGACGATTGTGAGAGTATTGGAAAATGACAAAAACTAATTCATTTATTATTATTATTTATATTATTATTGTTGTTATTATTATTATTTATATTATATTATTACAACGGTTTGGAAGAAGAGGATGTATGATTTCAGCGGGATGGTACTCCTCCACCTTTTGTCGCAACTGCGCGTTATCTTCTTAATTATAACTTCCCTAATCACTTGAGAGGACGCAGAGGTTCAATTGAGTGGCCTCCCTTATCGCCAGATTTAACAGCTTTGGACTTTTTTCTATGGGGACACTTGAAGCCGAACGATTATGCAATAACACTAAACTCACTTGAGGAGCTTCTTCGCCGAATTTTTGAAGAATCTCGTCAGATAACGCCCGAAATGCTTCGAAATGTTTGTTCGGAAGTGGAGCAAGATTCTATTATTGTATGGAAGTGGAGGGACAATAATTCAGCATTTAATTAAATAACATTCTTTCATTTATTGTTATTTTGTCTTATCTTTAAATGGGGACTTTATTGCCACACCAAAATGTAAAAAGTCATATGTTGTTAGTTGTATGAGAAAACTTCAAAATAGGGTGCCATTTAACATTTTAAGGGTACTCTACGCCCCTGCCTAAGAGGTAGGTTCCAAGACACCAAAACATACGTCATCATGAGTCCCTCTTCAAACCAAAGTCGACGTGTCTCGGCATTTTCTTTTTAATTTCGATATTTTCCAGGTGGAAAGTTTTAATTGGCACAGCCTGTATATTCAATTACGTTAGTTCGATGAAAACTATTTTCAATGACGTGTTTACTTCGTTATTTTAAATACAACTATTTGATTTAACTACTCTTTCAAATTTTATGACTAATTTTAAAGGAAGTTGTGTTAGAGTTTCCCATATCTTAAATTAGCCGTTTAGAGACTATCCCAAATTTCAACGAAATTGTTGATTTTTGACCAGTGTTTTTTGATTCCACTTGTTTAGTATATGCTATGAAATTGACATCAACTAACGTTGCAACATTGTGTTTGAGCAAGTTAAATTTTTGCATATTCTCAATCTCATTAGTCCCATGCGATGCTGGGTACGCTGGAGACCTACCCTCCTTCCGAAAAAAAAAGTGCTCGCCAAAATTGCAGTCGCAGTCGTACTGCGGAACAACTGGAATAATAAAATAATGAATACCTACCATGTCAACAACATGATTCCTATGACGACAACTGAAGTAAAGTACCAGAATATCTTGGTAACACAAATGTACCTTTCGACACCACAATGCAAGGAGAATGAAGTCAAGGTAGGTAATTTAATCTAAAAGAACTGTGTAAAAAAGCGACTAAACATGATAAGATAATTCTAATGGGGGATTTTAATGCGGCAGTAGGGGAACGAAAAGAAAATGCTGCAGCTAGAAAATTTAAGTTAGGAGAAATCAATCAAATAGGCAAGGGCTTATGGACTTATGTAAGGAAAATGGTCCTATTATAACCTACAGAATGTTTGCATCAAAGGCAAGACGATATATATGAAAGCACTAGGTGATGCAACAAGGTATACCAAATAAATTTTCCCATTATAAATAAACGTCGAAGAAATTTAATTTTTCAGCTACACATATGTATCTTGGAGTAGACAGTGACCATAATCTGCTACTATAAAATTGCAAGAGCACTTTAGAAAGTCAAGAAAATGTAAGACGAAAATACAGACATAGAGATTTTTCATCCGGTTTTACAATTGCTTAGTTTCTTCTTTGTAACTAGAAGAAAATAAGCAACTGTGAAAACAGAGAAAAAGTCTCTACGTCTGTATTTAGTATGGAACGGTTTTACCAAGTAGGAGCAACAAAAATTGTTAAATGAAAAAAGGAAGTTGAATATACATCAACTAAAAGATGCAGAGAAACTAGAAAAATTTAAAGAATAAATGAAGGAGAAATATCTGCTCGGGTGAAATATATATGAACTAAATCAACTTATTTTAAATAAGTTAGTAAAGTAATTAAGGAACAGTCTATAGTTACGTTACTTACATTATTATTATTATTTTTCTAAATATTATTTTCTACTTTATTTAAAAGCTATTTCGTATAATAACTTAACAAATGTTGTCATCCCGGATGAAAATATCAGGAATAATAAAGCAGTAAATTTGTATTAAATTCCAATAAAGTAAATACAAAAATTGAAGACGTCAAATGTTACATTTACAAATAAACAAATAAGAAATACCTCTAGGTACCCTTCACTATTAAATACGTTTTATTTACAAAGAATCAAAATGATTGTTAAGAATAAATCTGACACTGGTAGAGATTTAATAGGCTTATATGCTCCCTATGGGACGGATAAAAGGAAGGGAGACTAACGTTGGTTTAAGAGATTATACCTTAAGGAATCGTAATACAATGGTTAGCTAATTTAAAGTACCTTTAGGCGTCGTACAGTATATTGCTGTAGTCACAAACAATAATATAAATTCTTTTTTGTGTGTTAGTTGGGCTTTGTTTAACATGCCAGAGTGATTGTATCTCCTACCCATTATTATCAAATCAAGATAGTTAATACTCTTTTAAATTATTTAGATAAAAAAAAACTGGAGCAACAGGTATGTTATGGTAGTGATTTAAAAAAAGCAGTCATTAGTATATATATATATATATATATATATATATATATATATATATATATATATATATATATATATAGTGCGCGTCAAAATTAAGGAATAAATTCGATAAAACAGAAAGTGATTTTTTTTGTGAGCAAACTAAAAACACAAGTCAATTTTGTTTAAAAACCAGCTCACATTATGACATACTACTAAATTATACAGAGTGACGCGTTAAAGCATGGTGACGTCATCGATTATTTTTTTCAAATAGCAACTCCCATTTTTTACTCCAAATTTTAATACTTCATTCAATTGCCAACACGGTGGTATAATTTTTATGTTACGGTAAATAAGAAAAAATTCTAGAAAAATCTTTTTGAAATCGGAAATGTGAAAAATCCTGCCAATTTTAATCGATAAAAAATAATCACCTTAATATGTTTATTTCATCACTTGGGTAGATAAGAATATATCGGCCGTATTCTGTTCTCTAAAACATATTTTAACTGTTTCTGTAAGCGACACTTTTTGCTCCTTGCATTATGGCTAAGTTGAGTGAGAAAGTAAAGAATTGAAATACTGATTATGATAGGATGTAGTGACAAAATAATAAGTCAACAGGAAGTTTTCAGTTATTTCACAATAAATACCAAAAAAGTCCGATAACACAATTAACTGTCAGTAAAAGTTAAAAAAATCATAAAGTAGGTCATGTCAGAGATTTATCAAACAGTGGACATGCAGCAATAGTTGAAGATACTCGTTTAGATGTTATGCGGGACTTGCTAGATCCACAAAAATCACGCCGCCCTGTCGCTGCGGACCTTGATATCAAAGTTCTGTATTAAGAATCTTGAAGGAACCGAGATGGTACCCCTACAAAATTTCATTGCTACAGGACCTTAACGAAGAGGATCCTGATAGAATAACCGAATTTTCTGAAATAATGACAAATATGTTGGAACAAAATGTAGCACTGCTGAATAGTATTCTGCTTTTCATCTGAACGGCACTGTTAATAGACAAAATTGGAAACACTGGGCGCCACAAAATCTGCATTCGTTTCGCGAGCAAAAAAAAACAGCACCCGTAAAAAGTCAATGTCTGGGCTGGAATTGTTGACAGTCATGTCATAGAGCTGTACTTTTTTAAGAAAACATTGACAGGAGAGGTGTATCTTAATTTTTTTTGCAAAATGAATTACTTCCCGCATTGATTGACATTTACTCTAACGCTGAAAATCCAGCGATTCCCAATAGTTCTTTGTGGTTTCAGCAAGACAGAGCACCACCACATTATAAAAGACACAATCGCGAATATCTTTGCGTCTCCTACTCGGTGGATCGGTCGACGAGGTAGAGTAGAATGGCCCGCTAGATCTCCTGATTTGAGTTATCTGGACTTTTTTTATGGGGATCTGTAAAAAGTGCTGTATACAGACAGAAACTAGACAACCTGCAAGTTCTGAAGAAAATGATCAAAACCACCAGCAGAGAAATTAAACCAGAAACTATTTCAAATGTTTTATTAGAATTTGGATCTAGGTAATGTTAGTGTCAAGAAGCTTCTGGAGAACATTTTGAGCATTTACTTTGATAATAAAGTTGCATTTGTCCTCTATTTTTACAATTATTCAAAATTTCACATTTCCAATTCCAAAAATATAAATCTCGAAATATTACTTATGTAACGTAACAAAATTTACATCACCGTGTTGGCAATTGAATGAGGTATTAAAATTCGAAGGGAAAAATGGGGATTGCTATTCAGAAAAATCATCGGTGACGTTACCATTCTTTAGCGCGCCACTCTGTATAATTGAGTAGTATGTCAAAATGTGGGACATTTTTTAACAAAATTGACCCGTTATCTAAGTCCATCAAACTAAAATTTTTGTGTTTTTTAGGAGCTCATGCAAGTCACCCATTTAAAAAGTATTGATTAAGATTGGTGGGGTGTTTTTTGAGAGATTGGTCAGATACGTCACTAAAGATTGGAACTAATCCAGCATATGTATCTTAATGGCTCTAGTTAGTCATGTAATACGTTTTTTGCCAACACTTAAAATAGGTACCGTTGAAAAGGAAAGTTCTTAAAGAATCAATTGAAAAAAATTGGGGCCCTAATTTGAAAAACCTGATAGCTTTGAAACGTGGTGCAACAAAAAATCATAACAAACAGATCACTAATCTTATAACAAAATGAGCATATTTTGGATGAAACTGGAATCCTAAAATTAGTCAAGTTATAAATTTAATGTGTTACTTTTCATATACACTGAATAAACATAGTATACAAACGATACTCTTTTAATAACATATTTAGGGATTAGGAAAAACATAAGGAACATTAGGCTTTAATCATCTGGTCTTTAAAGGTCTACCTTTTCATTACAATTTGAATATTTCTAACTTGATTATCTAGATAAGATATAACTGCTGCGCAACATGTATATATTCAAATTGGATATTATTTCCAACTCGCAACAGCAGTTAAAATTTTGTGTATGGGCCATTATAAGCTCAAAGGGTAAATAGTTAAAGCTAAACTGGATTATGGTCAGTTTATGAGGGTATCATTTGCAAGACGTTAACTATAGCCTGAGGCGTGTGAAATATATTGACGGCTACCATAACATGATTTTAGATTATTCACGCCAAACTTTGGCTTTACTAAAGGGATTTATATGAGAGAGATGGATAACTACAAGAGAAAACTCATCTTCATCAGACATGTTGGTACGTGGGTAGATCAAATATAACACGGACTTCATTTAATTAATGTTATAGAAACACGATGAAGTTAATATTAAATAACAATATAACATTTCAGATCTTAAATGTCATTTGACGTATGTTATAGTCAGCCTATTAATGCTATAACGGGAGGCCTGTTGTTAAACAAAAGGTTGATAACCTGGTCACCAAGCGTTACCTTCGCTATGGCAAAAATCTTCGTTAAGTGTATAGATTAGTTTGAATCCTATATAATGTGCCTAATATAATCTTACAGCCAGATATCCATTAACATTACAGAAAAAATACAAGAGTCGTGTTAGCATTGTTGTTCACACGTACATCGACCAATTTATCTGATGTTAAACATTTAGTGCAAAAAATATATTGTCGCATTTTTGTTGTTGCTATGGTGTCCCCTTTTATTTTTTAATTAAAATATGTAGTCATTTTCTTTTGATTGGCGTCTCGCACTAAATAAATCAATAGTGCTAGTATGGATATTTACCGTCATAGTGTACGCCGGTAGTCAAACAGGTATACCAATATGACCTACCAGTCTCTTTTGATTAAGTTTACCTGTACCTTACCCAAATCTCAATCATATTCGATTCGGAGGAACAAACCTCACTGTTCACAAGATTCGAATTTCCTCTTCCATGTCAAGTAGTTAAAAGCGCAGGATGTCTAAGATGCCTATGTGTTAATTTGAAAAGGTACCATTTAACTTATCTGACTTTCGTTAAGTGGAATTTATAATTACATTGGTTTGTTAGAACCCACTAAGACTAGTGATAGCAGTGTACCCTATTAACAGGTAATTAAGGCAAGTGATCTTAATTAATGCATTTTTTAATAGCTCCTTTCTTATTTAGGGTTCTCTTTTTCATGACTAATGATTGTCTAACTCAACGTTTTTCTTGTGGATATGTACATAATGGAATGGTTCACATTTGAGTTATATTTGTACGGATATGAAGACAGTAACAAGAAGATTATTTCTGGAGATCAGGTACTTTTATGGCATTTTTAGCACTAGAATCTGTCAAAAATAAAATGGCGTTAAGAGAGAGAGAGAGAGAGAGAAACTGGCGTAACCAGGAACCTCCCATTTTGAGGAAGTTCAAAATTCTTGAACAAATGTTAATGGCCATGTGAAAAGTCCGGATTTTACTGTCAAGTAATATACATTCATCGAATTCAACCTTAAAATTGGATGCCACCATCAGATTGTTTTACATAATATGTGATTTTACTGTTTATCAATATTTAGCGCAAGTACCATTTTGATCTATATAACCTTTATATCTACTTTGAAACACATGTTAACTTAATTTTGTAGAACTTTGTTGACAACTTAATTATTCCTGTCACATCCTGGCTTGTATGCATGCTCATTGGGTCCACTTATAACCCAGTTTGTTTGTAAGCTGTTAAGCTTTAATTGCAACATGTAATTCCGGCTATAGTTACATCAATACGTCACTCAGTGTAAAAACTTACCTGACCAATGACGTAGCTTCAAAATTATAAAGTTATGGCCCGGGTTATTTCGCCATCAGATATTCAGGACTATACAAGTCAAAGGTATAGTATATTGTTATATATATATATATATATATATATATATATATATATATATATATATATATATATATATATATATATATATATATATAGTATTTGTTTCAATCAAATGAGGTAACAGTTTACTCTCGGAACGACAAGTAAACTCTGACCCTGTGCATTTTTGTATTAATCCAATTGCACATCTTGAACACTCAGACATGTTACTTCTCTTTTGTACTCTCTGCGCTGGTTAGTTAGTTTGTGTAAATTGCATTATGCTCATAAATTGTGGAAACGCTAAACAGACGTGGTTTTTTGGATTAGTTTGTTTTATTAAACCACCCTTTCCCCTTGATGTGATACACGAGTAAATGACAATGAATGAAAATGTATGCTTATATGCTATAGCATGGCGTACCGCTGGCCGACGTTTCTTAGTTCAAAAGCTACCGTGGATTATTTAATAGTTTAAAAATTAAGAAAACGATGTGTCGCCTAATTTGTAAACCTTTATGCTCCGTGTATGACCCCATCGAGCCTATGACTGCTCTCCGCGAGTTACTGACAGCCGTTAGCAATTTATGCGACCGCTTTTATCTCTTATATTATGTGCAGTTTAACACTAACTGAAAACTAAAAAATCCTACCAGAAAAAAATAACCCCAGGAATAAGATCTTTACAACAAGGTTACCTGACAAATAATCAAAGTTCATTAGGTGTATAAAATTCTGTGATAAGAGACGTAAGTCAGAATTAAACAAAACAGTTTTGCAAGGCGAAATCAATGAAAGTGTCTACATAGCACCTATGGAGAGCCCAGATCTTTTATAATAACGGACAGAATAACATACTTGTAGAGGACGTATCTAAGATAGATTTTTCTTGCAAAATCTAAGATGTGGGTTAGGATATGTTTCATACGCTTATTAAAGTTTGAATAGTGATTAGCTACAATTAAAAATAATAACCAATTTTTTTAAACATTCTCATAAAATTAGCAGACGCGTTATTAAGCAAGAGATGTTACAGAAACAAAATTTTTCTTGGCTAGAATGTCATTTTCGGAATAAAATGCATTATTCAGCGAAAAATAGTTTTTGTGGAAAACGCTGAGACACGTGATGTTTAATTTGTCGAGCATTATCTTATAATCATAGTTAAAAAAACTACTAAACAGTTTACCCTGAAATTCAAATTTCTTTAATAAACATAATAAAAACGTCCCTTTCTTATACTAAATGTTCAAAATGTTCTCCATTCTCTTGCACTCAACGAAATAATCTGCTCTGCAATTCTTATCTTAAATTTCTTAACTTGTCTTTTATCTAAAATGTACTTGGTATCATTAATCGTTTTTTATTAACTACCAATTTTTGCAATGTAAAAGGTAAAATTTAACAGTTCTGTTTTATTTTGTGGTGTATTGTGTTGAATACACGGTCTCCTAATAAATTGGTCGTAATTTTGTTCCGATAATTTCAATTAATTTTTGGTCCAATAATGCGTTATTTAGCTGAAACTCTGCGAACAGAAATATTAATGATGATTAGGTATGGTGATATGTGTAGAACACAGGCACAAGTTGTTAACCTATTTAATGAAAAACATTCATATTTCCCCCACTAACCCAGGGAACTATGTCTAGGATACATTCAAAGTTTCGTGATTATGGGCACGTTAAACCACTGCCTAAGAAAGGCAAGTTAGTTGAAGGAGATGTAAAACTCAATATTTTATTGGCTTTTCAAGAAGAACCAACAACTTCTACCATTCAAGTTGCACGTGAAAATGATGTTAGTCAATCAACAGTTTTAAGGTGTCTCAAAAACGAAAAAATGCATCCCTATAAACTACAAGACGTTCAAGAGTTGATTGACGGTGATTCAAATAGAAGACTGCAATTTCTTTAACAACTGCTGGACATGTTACATATAAATGTTATTTCTTCGCTGCCGTTCTGTTTTCCGATGAAGCAACATTTCTTTTAAATGGCGATGCAAATAGGCAAAATTGCAGATATTAGGCTGCCGAAAACATCCACTAGATGCGACAAACACACACAGCGTCCTCAGAAGTTTAACGTTTGGACTGGTATCATTGGTGATAACGTATCCGGACCTGTTTTTATAGAAAATTTAAACGGTCCGAAATATTCAGAAATGCTAAGAGAATAGGTTGTCTCAATGTTAGCAGAATTGTATCCAAATGTAATGGAACCTAATATTCCTCATGAAAGAATATGGTTTCAACAAGACGGTGCACCGACCCACTTTGCGCTTTAGGTACGGGAGTATTTACTCGAAATATTTCCACACAGATGGATTTGACGAAGAGGTTTTGTAGAATGGCACGCTAGATCACCAGATCTCCTGATTTATTTTTATGGGGATACCTTAAAAATAGAGTGTATAAAACGCAACCTGCTGATTTAGATGATTTGGAAATGAACATAACAACAGAAATTGGAAACGTAACGTCTGACGTGAATAGAGTTAGGGAAGAATTCCAGAGCATATTATTTCGTTGTGTGTAAGTTAATGTAAAACATTTTGAACATTTGTTATAAGAAAGTGACGTTTTTCTTAAGTTTATTTTCGAAATTTGAATTTCAGGGTAAACTGTTTAGTTTTAATATTCCGACATTAAATTTTCACCCTGTATTAAAAACTGTAATATTAGACCCTACATATGGGGTATCTCCGCATTTAGAAAAATGTGATCTATCGAATTGTGATGAAAAAATGTAGGGCTGCTGTTTAAAAAAATGGATACAGTGGTAGCGGTAAAATTAAGAGAGTTTAGTTTTTTAACTATGATTATAAGATAATATTCGACAAATTAAACTTCACGTGTCTCAGCGTTTTCCACAAAAACTATTTTTTTGCTGAATAAAAAATTCTCTTCCATAAGTGTGTTTCACACTGTATATACATACATACATACATACATACATACATACATATATATATATATATATATATATATATATATATATATATATATATATATATATATATATATATATATATATATATAATATAGAATGGAGATATTTTGAACAGTGTGTCACTACTCTAAGTAACGCAAGTGCATATTATATTAGATTTGGAATTTTTGCGAGTTTCTATGGCGTCAATGTGGTGATTACATGGATGTTTGCTATTAACCGTTACTGCAAGAAATCTAAGTGTCTTTGCGTGTGAGATATTTTTCGATTTGTAGTAGAGTGTTGGAAGCAGATAGACTCGCTATATTATATTTATAATAATAATGACACGGTAACTTAGACTTATGCAGGGGAGCTTACAAACACATATAGACAAAGGATACTACCCGTAATTCATCAAAATCTGGTTATTCTACATTCGGTCCAAAAGACAAACTGCCTTAAAAAATAGGGCGGGCCAAATGCTTCTAATAAAAAGCCAGTGGCTTTGGCCCCAAAATCGTAAACTATCTTATTACGGAACCCCAATTCGCAATCTTATAATCTGAACTCTACCGATTACTTAATGTGAATTTCATATTTGCGTGGTAGTTTCGTAAAAGAATGAAGGAAAAGCTTGACACAATACCCACTCCATTAGAGCTTTCACTGAAACAGAAAAAGCTGATATGCTAGTTGATTCATTTTCAACAGTGCACAACATCTTTCCTCAAAGGAAAAAACAAGAAAAAAAAACGAGATGAATGTTAGTGTTCAAAGCTGTTTTAACACAGCAGCTTCATGACTTATATATTTCAAACCTCCTACTCTAAATATGAATCCCAATGGAATCCAAACGATTTAAAAATAACTGCCAATTATAATTTCCAATGCCCCGATGCCACACACAACAAAAGTATTAAAACGTTTCTAAAAAAGCGACAGTACAATTAATATACGTGATAAAGCATATTAAACGCTATCATAATTATACAATATATCCCTCAAAAATGCCAACAAGCTAAAGTTTTATTGCAATCGTGTTACCGACTGTGCTGATCTTTATGACTGACTTTGAGACATGTGTATCGCTTGGCTTTGCACTTTCAGCAACGAAAAATATACAATGATTTATCTTGGATATAAGGGTACCAACAGCTAATACTGATCGTCTTCAGCGCCTATAGCAGCGGTTTCCAGGCAAATGAATTTGGGCGTTGTGCTGATGTAAGATCTGTGTTGGCCGGATAATGTGACCCCTGTGACTAAACATGTGACTAGAAAATCTACTTGCTACTCAAGGTATTTCTAAACCTGGTCATCGAGTCGTTTCAAGAGTTGTCCTTTGGATGTGTTTAAATTCGCTTAGAGTATGCTGTTACTATATGGTCTCCTTATTTGATTAAAAATATCCAGCTATTTGAGCCTGCCCAACGACGTACCCCCCAACTTATTGTGCCACCGTTAAGACATTTTTCATCTGACGAAGCACTACAGTGTATTAACTTGTCAGATCTCACTTCTTGCCGTGCCCGTGGCGAACTAATCGACACTCATGAAATACTATCCCACAAGTACTGTGTGGATACTGACCACATATTTACCTTGAGTGTGGATGACAGATTCCGTAGTCACTCAATGAAATTTGCAAGGTTTTTGAAGTAGTACTTGTCAGTAGTTCGTCTGCAATCGTATATTTCATAGATGGAACTAACCTACGAAGCGCGCTGCTTCGATCACTATCACTAGCTGCTTCAAAAGGAGATTGGATTTAGTTTTATATGGTGATGCTGGTTTGTACGCTATTGTCTTCTTGACATATGTTATTTTCTTTTTCTAGTGATCACTTTTTTTTCCTGCCCCAACTTTGTAACTACATTCAATGTACAGCTTTTTCAGTCTATTTTGTAAAGTTATAATATTGGGGCTTACCACCTGTTTCTTCTGTCTACCAAGGTAAGGCAAAATAGCAGTGATTGATTTTACGCCTATTCAAATAGATTTTAAACGTATAATTTTTTCTACGAAAATTTGCTAAAAGACCATCCTGCAGGTGGGAAATTAGTTAGAAACAGAATAAATGTCTACGCTAATGCAAAACATGACGTGCTGCAGAGGTAGCAAATAATATTCATGAAATAGAATCGTTATATACCGGATAGCAACAAGTACCAGGGGCGTGCTGACACCGTTAAAGTGGCCTAGACTTCTTAGCGCCTCATTTATATTTATTTATCTTTATGTTGCTACAAACACGTCATATTAATTTAGTTCTAGTTTAGTGAATTAAAGTTTTGAAGCTTCAGACAAATTGAAAATTAATTAAAAAGCTAACAGTTTTTTAAAATGAACCCGTTATGCTGCCTAAATTTGCATTTTAGATAGTAAGCTGCATTATAAATTGCGTAATAATTTTTACTCTTTCAAACTGTTGACTGTTAAGCTTTATATTCCTCCTATTCTTATTTGTCTTCAAACCTTTGGTTTTGTCATATTGCTTTATGGTTTGATTTTTCTTAACGCGCCATGCAGCACAGCAAAAATCCAATGTAGTTATTTTCCAGTTTTTATATCAGCACTACAGTGTGGATGGGAATGTATTGCTATCTCCGTTATTATTAGAAATAGGGAGACGATTAAATCAGCAATTTTTTGTAGAATTTTATGCTCGTTGCAAATATGTATTGTATTTTGCGCTGACTCTTTTCGTTTTTGAGTTATTTTGAAAAAACCAAAATTTGTCGATTTCTTTTTTCTTCAATATCTAAGTAGGCGTTGATCAGACATGTCTACGACTTGCACATTATCAGAACACTTTTTACAGAGTAATATTTTTGCGCTATTCTCAACTTTAAATTGTCATTTGTTTTTGAGCTACAGGTATCAACGTTTCTTTTTATTATGACAGCCCTAATGGATTTTTTGCTCATGTGATAGCCTGTGAAAAAAAGCCTTATAATGATGTACAACATGCTTGAAAAATCATGTAATTACACTGACAATTTTGAGAAAAACCGTTTTGAGGATAGTAGGCTATGAAATTCAATACCAGAAAACAAATAACAAAAAAAAAGTGTTCAAAAAGCAGTAGACCATGGAGTCTAATAATATACTTCTACTTTTAACATAATTTTCCGTAATAATTCACGATAAAAAATATTGTGATTTAAATTACAATACTTAATTAGGTAATAATGCTAGGTAATATTATGTGAAACAGTTTAATAATGAAACCCGGCAATAACAAATAGAAACTTAAACTCCACAAAACAACACAATTAGAAACGGAACTCAACAAATAATAAAATATAAACTTAAAAAATACACTAAATAGAAAATTGTTCAATATGGCCACCGTTTTGTTTAATGCACTTTATACAACTTTTTGAAACATGTCTGCAAACTCTGGTGAGGGTGTTTAGGTTAACATGATTTATAGCTTCCGTGATTCTGTTTCGTAATTCATTGATATTTTACACATCATTCTTCAGAGTACCCCAAAAATTAAATCCATGGGTGTTATATCAGGACTTCGAGCACATCAATGAACCGGCCCATTGTTACAAATGACACTATTATTAAAATTTTGGTACAAAAATTCTTTGACGATCCTAGCATTGTGAGCTGTACAACCTTGTTGGTACCAAATCTCGTCTAAATGATCGTGAACTCTTCTAATTGTTGGTAAGATATCATTTTTCAATAAATTAAGATACCTTCCCCAGTTAAATTACTTAAAAAAGAGATCGGTCCAACAATGAAGTTACCTGATTTTTTTTTAAATTAACTGTCTAATCTACAAATAAAAATAACAGCTTTTTACCTAATAAGCCGCACCAAACATTAATACCAAATCTGTCTTATAATCGTCTTTCTTCCTTTAGATGGGGATTTTCATTTGCCCAATAATGCCTATTATGGCGATTATACACACCACAATTTGTAAATCTGGATTTATCAGTCCATATTATTTTTAAATAAAAATTTTCATCTTGCTGACATTGTCCTTGATACCATCTGCAGAATTGAAGTCGCTTAGGGTAATCGTCTTTCTGGGTAGTTGTTTTAATATGAATTTGCAGCTGCCTCAGTATTTCGGTTAGAACCAATATAACATTCCAACGTGTCAAAATATTCTTCATTACTGAACATATTGTTGAATAATATTTAAAATAAACAGGAAACAAACTATTCAGTACAAAATTTTAAGCAACGTGTTAAATACACCTCAAATCGATCAGATAATTAAGAATGACAGTGTTCTTAATTGTCGCGATAGTGTAATATCCATAGCAACCTTTCTTCTGTTGTTTTTCAGTTGACTTACGTTTAAAAATCAAACAATTTTCAAAGGCGTCTTCGAAAATCATTAATCTGCTTTTTATTGAGTTCTGTTAGTAAATTTAGTTATTTACTTAAATTATAACATTCTTTAGGATAAGGTTGTAATGTAAAATATCATTTGTAATAATGGGCCGATTCATTGGTGTGCTCAAAGTTCCTATTTTTTTAAATCGTGAATCATTACGGAAAATTATGTTAAAAGTAGAAGTCTATTGTTAGACTCCATGGCCTACTGCTTTTTGAACACTTTTTTTGTCATTTGTTTTCTGGTATTGGATTTCATAGCCTACTATCCTCAAAACGGTTTTTCTCAAAATTGTCAGTGCAATTACAAGATTTCTTAAGCATGTTGTACATCATTGAAAAGCTCCTTTCACAGGCTATCACATGAGCATAAATCCAATATGGCTGCCTTAATAGAAACAAACGTTGATACCTGTAGCTCAAAAACAAATAACAATCCAAAGTTGAGAATAGCACAAGAAAATGTCAGATCAACGCCTACTTAGATATTGAAGAAAAAAGAAATCGATAAATTTGGTTTTTTCAAAATAACTCGAAAAGAAAAAGAGGTAGGGCAAAATACAAGTCATATTTGGAATGAGCATGAAATTCTGCAAAACATTGCTAACTTAACCATCTCCCTGTCTCTAATAATAACGGAGATAGCAATACATTCCCATTCAGTTTGGGACACACTGTATATCGTAATCGTGTCTCATGCAATAAAACCGCTATATATTTACTTTAACTCCTGTTTTAGCTGCCTTTAGCCAATCTACTGATACTTCGGTAGGAAGACGTTGAATAGATATGGTGATAATAATGAAGTCTCATTAAAGGCCCTTTAATGAGACCTGAAATTTTGGAAACTATCAATATCGATCGTTATTCCCCATCAGTCTGCTTATATATATATATATATATATATATATATATATATATATATATATATATATATATATATATATATATATATATATATATATATATATATATATATATATAGCACCACAGTAGACAAACTCCGCACCCAGAAGTCGTAGACTTGTGCGGGGAGCTTACACACACATATAAATAAAGGACACCACCCATAACTCATCAGAAGCCGGCCTTTCCACATTCGAGTGAAAAATACTGATTGTCTGAATACGGAACTCGAACCTGTGGCTTCCTAGTCCGATTATATGGGTTACACACCTCGCGAATTGAGCTATTCGGCCTGTTATCTCTCTCTCTCTCTCTCTCTCTCTCTCTCTCTCTCTATATATATATATATATATATATATATATATATATATATATATATATATATATATATATATATATATATATATATATATATATAAGCAGACTGATGGGGAATAACGATCGATATTGATAGTTTCCAAAATTTCAGGTCTCATTAAAGGGCCTTTAATGAGACTTCATTATTATCACCATATCTATTCAACGTCTTCCTACCGAAGTATCAGTAGATTGGCTAAAGGCAGCTAAAACAGGAGTTAAAGTAAATATATAGCGGTTTTATTGCATGAGACACGATTACGATATACAGTGTGTCCCAAACTGAATGGGAATGTATTGCTATCTCCGTTATTATTAGAGACAGGGAGATGGTTAAGTTAGCAATGTTTTGCAGAATTTCATGCTCATTCCAAATATGACTTGTATTTTGCCCTACCTCTTTTTCTTTTCGAGTTATTTTGAAAAAACCAAATTTATCGATTTCTTTTTTCTTCAATATCTAAGTAGGCGTTGATCTGACATTTTCTTGTGCTATTCTCAACTTTGGATTGTTATTTGTTTTTGAGCTACAGGTATCAACGTTTGTTTCTATTAAGGCAGCCATATTGGATTTATGCTCATGTGATAGCCTGTGAAAGGAGCTTTTCAATGATGTACAACATGCTTAAGAAATCTTGTAATTGCACTGACAATTTTGAGAAAAACCGTTTTGAGGATAGTAGGCTATGAAATCCAATACCAGAAAACAAATGACAAAAAAAGTGTTCAAAAAGCAGTAGGCCATGGAGTCTAACAATAGACTTCTACTTTTAACATAATTTTCCGTAATGATTCACGATTTAAAAAAATAGGAACTTTGAGCACACCAATGAATCGGCCCATTATTACAAATGATATTTTACATTACAACCTTATCCTAAAGAATGTTATAATTTAAGTAAATAACTAAATTTACTAACAGAACTCAATAAAAAGCAGATTAATGATTTTCGAAGACGCCTTTGAAAATTGTTTGATTTTTAAACGTAAGTCAACTGAAAAACAACAGAAGAAAGGTTGCTATGGATATTACACTATCGCGACAATTAAGAACACTGTCATTCTTAATTATCTGATCGATTTGAGGTGTATTTAACACGTTGCTTAAAATTTTGTACTGAATAGTTTGTTTCCTGTTTATTTTAAATATTATTCAACAATATGTTCAGTAATGAAGAATATTTTGACACGTTGGAATGTTATATTGGTTCTAACCGAAATACTGAGGCAGCTGCAAATTCATATTAAAACAACTACCCAGAAAGACGATTACCCTAAGCGACTTCAATTCTGCAGATGGTATCAAGGACAATGTCAGCAAGATGAAAATTTTCATTTAAAAATAATATGGACTGATAAATCCAGATTTACAAATTGTGGTGTGTATAATCGCCATAATAGGCATTATTGGGCAAATGAAAATCCCCATCTAAAGGAAGAAAGACGATTACAAGACAGATTTGGTATTAATGTTTGGTGCGGCTTATTAGGTAAAAAGCTGTTATTTTTATTTGTAGATTAGACAGTTAATTTAAAAAAAAAATCAGGTAACTTCATTGTTGGACCGATCTCTTTTTTAAGTAATTTAACTGGGGAAGGTATTTTAATTTATTGAAAAATGATATCTTACCAACAATTAGAAGAGTTCACGATCATTTAGACGAGATTTGGTACCAACAAGGTTGTACAGCTCACAATGCTAGGATCGTCAAAGAATTTTTGTACCAAAATTTTAATAATAGTGTCATTTGTAACAATGGGCCGGTTCATTGATGTGCTCGAAGTCCTGATATAACACCCATGGATTTAATTTTTGGGGTACTCTGAAGAATGATGTGTAAAATATCAATGAATTACGAAACAGAATCACGGAAGCTATAAATCATGTTAACCTAAACACCCTCACCAGAGTTTGCAGACATGTTTCAAAAAGTTGTATAAAGTGCATTAAACAAAACGGTGGCCATATTGAACAATTTTCTATTTAGTGTATTTTTTAAGTTTATATTTTATTATTTGTTGAGTTCCGTTTCTAATTGTGTTGTTTTGTGGAGTTTAAGTTTCTATTTGTTATTGCCGGGTTTCATTATTAAACTGTTTCACATAATATTACCTAGCATTATTACCTAATTAAGTATTGTAATTTAAATCACAATATTTTTTATCGTGAATTATTACGGAAAATTATGTTAAAAGTAGAAGTATATTATTAGACTCCATGGTCTACTGCTTTTTGAACACTTTTTTTTTTGTTATTTGTTTTCTGGTATTGAATTTCATAGCCTACTATCCTCAAAACGGTTTTTCTCAAAATTGTCAGTGTAATTACATGATTTTTCAAGCATGTTGTACATCATTATAAGGCTTTTTTTCACAGGCTATCACATGAGCAAAAAATCCATTAGGGCTGTCATAATAAAAAGAAGTGAAAAATACTGATTGTCTGAATACGGAACTCGAACCTGTGGCTTCCTAGTCCGATTATATGGGTTACACACCTCGCGAATTGAGCTATTCGGCCTGTTATCTCTCTCTCTCTCTCTCTCTCTCTCTATATATATATATATATATATATATATATATATATATATATATATATATATATATATATGTATGTATGTATGTATATATGAGACATATTGTTCTCGGGTTGGACCGCGTCCAGAATTTATAAAAATTCGACGTTTGGGCTCCTGTTTTGGAGCCATTTTCAAGAGGTAAAGGAAATATATAAGGATATGGACTCTAAGGCCTCAATCTGCCTACTCCTTAGAGCGGTGGACACAGATGGGTTGGGTTATGGAAGCTCGATTATGGGGCCCCAATCTGCCTACTTCCCACATCTCGCTGGAGATCGTCTCTAAGATCTCACTGTATTCAACCCTAGGCCTAAGAGAGATCTGGTAGTTCGTTGCAAGTCTTGTATTGTGTGTACCGTTTCGTATACCTGCTTCGTTATTAGTAGGGTCACGGTCAATTAAGTCAGGCGCTTTCGTCACGGTACTTAAAAGATTAAGATAATTGCAGGTATTTGTTGAGTCAGGTAATGGGGAAATAAAATTGTCCTTTGAATGTATTGTCTTTCTGTGTGTTCGTAAAGAAGATATAATAGATATCCAAGTAATCGGAAGACGAAGACCATCATATCTCTTATTTAAACAATCGAGACGTTTTTCTATCTCGATCGCTTCGCGGATTATTCTGGTTTTGAAGTTGTAGTAAACAGGGGCTATTGTTTTGGCTATGCCGAAGTCTATTTTGTGTCCTGTATGAATATGATGCATGGCCCGCGCCGATGAGGGGTCGGATTTTCTAACTGTAAGGGTGTGTTCATATATTCTATTGTGGATGCGTCTATTTGTTTGTCCTAGATAAGTTCGGGAACAGTCGGAACAAGGAGTTTTGTAAACTCCGTGGGATTCGTCTGCAATCATATCCTTGGGAGTTTTTATCAGATTTTACAGTTTTGCTCTGTTGTGAATATCGTTTTGATATTATGGGTTCTAAAAATTCGGCTGATTTTGTCTGTGACACCTTTTATGTATCGTGAAAACGCTGCGTGTTGTCGTGTGGACTCTGTCTGTTCTTGTAGTGTAGTGGTTTGTTGTTGTACGTTTCTAATGTTTCGTAGTATGTGATTGTTGTCGTATCTGTTTTCTAGCAATGTCTGCCTTAAAAAGTTTAATTCTGTCTGGTTATTGTTGTTGTCCGTTAGTCTAAGGCATCGTGTTACTAGTGTTCGAGCCACCTAATTTAGTTGCGATGGGTGATGGTGAGATTGGGCGTTAAGATAGCGATTAGTGTGGGTTGGTTTTCGGTATACAGTGTAAGAAAATCGTCCGACTGTGTTTTTAGTGATGCGTACATCTAAGAAAGGCGAAGAAAAATATTTTCCACATCCATGGTGAACTGGATTTGGGGGTTGATGTGATTTAAGAAAGAAAAAAATTCGTCTAGAGATTCTTTACCATGTGGCCAGACAGTGAAAATGTGGTCAACGTATCTTACCCAGGAGGTTGGTTTAAGTTAGGATGAATTGAGGGCTTGTGTCTTAAAGTTTTCCATGAAAATATTAGCCAATGCAGGTGGTGAACCCACTGGAGCACCTCGAACTTGCTTGTGAAATTTGTTTGAAAAAGGAAATAAGTGTTAGATGTGCAGTGTTCTAGAAGAGCTAAGGTATCGTGTGAAATATTGTGTTTATTTTTGAGAATGTTAAGGGTTTCAGATAGAGGTATATTAGTGATAAAGGAAACTCTATAAAAGCTAACTAATATGTCGTTTTGAGAAATGGTGTTGTTTTGAAGAAGGTAAATGAAATGCGTGGTATTTTTGACATATGATGTAGCGTCTTCTACGAATGGTGGCAGAGTTTTGGCTAGATGTTTTGCAAGTTCTTGTGTGGGTGAACGGTGGGCACTTACAATAGGACGAAGGGGAATATCAAGCTTCTGGATTTTCGGGAGACCGCACTTTATAGGGATGGGGGATGATTTTTCGCGGGGATTAGTTCTGTTTTTATGTCAGGACTGAGTTAAGACTTGTTGCTGATAGTTTTGGTTTTCTTTTCAAGATAAGTTGTAGGGTCGTTAGGAATTTGTTTGTAGTCTGTGCTGTTACGAATATTGTCCATCTTTTGAATATGGTCTGTTTTGTCGAGTATGACGGATTTGTTTGTAGTCTGTGCTGTTTAGTATATTGTCCATCTTTTAAATATAGTCTGTTTTGTTGAGTATGACTGTAGCGTTGCCTTTGTCTGCTGGTAGGATTATAATTTCTGTGTTTCGGTTTAGGTCTTTGATTGACTGTCGTTCGTAAGAAGAATGTTTGGAAGGTGGAGGTTTGGCAGAACGTAATATCCCGGCAATGTCCTGTCTCGTAATTTCAGGCTCGTCAGTCGGTATTTGTGTTATCTCAGGAGTAGGTAGATTGAGGCCGTAGAGTTCATGTCCTTATATATTTCCTTTACCTCTTGAAAATGGCTCCAAAACAGGAGCCGAAATGTCGAGTTTTAGTAAATTCTGGACGCGGTTTAATCTGAGAACCAAGTATGTCTATGTCTCATATATATATATATATATATATATATATATATATATATATATATATATATATATATATATATATATATATATATATATATATATATATATATATATAGGGTGATTCACAACGCAATGGACACAAAATATGTGCGTGTAGAGGACCTCAAAACATGGTCATTTTACCAAACCGCTTAAACGGCGCAACATATTTGCTTTTCTTGCAAAATCTTCTTCCTGGGCTACTGGAGAAGCTGCCCTTATAACTGCGCAGCGAAATGTGGTTTATGCATGATGAGGCGCCACCACATTTCACCACAAATGTTTGTGGACTTTTAAACCAATAGTTTCCAAATAGATGGATAGGTCGTGAAATTAATTGCCCTCAACATTGGTCAGCACGATCACCAGACTTGAATAAATGTGACTTTTTTCTCTGGACGGTTTTAAAATAATCTTTGTATTTGACACCAGTTCAAACTGCGGATGATTTGTGGAGTCGCATTAATAATAAGTGGACCATTATTTAAAGTGACATTCAATTACTTAACATAGTCGACTTTAATTTTCGACGAAGGGTGCAGCTATGTGTGAGAGAATATGAAAGTCATTTTGAAAAATACCTTTAGTGTTTTTTTATGGTTTTTAATAGCGTTTGTTAAATTTCAGATATGTTAGTGTTTAATAAAGTCTTCAAAGGACATAACTTTGTTTTTAGCTGAACTCTAAAAATCTCAATTTTCTCAAAAACGGGTGGTTTGCCAAAAAACTGATAAGAGGAGAAAAAGATAGAAAATTTAATTTGATATAAAACTGATGGACCTTGAATTTTAATTAGGTTAGGGTTTAAAAAATCAAAGGGCGACCCACCTCTAATTTATCCCTTTTTGAGTTTATATCTACTTAAAATTTTTGTCAAATAACGACGTTGATAAAAGAAAACCATCTAGCAAATTTAGTTGTTCTATGTTAGGACACTGCTGCAATACAACTGTTTCTTGTAATTATTAAAGAATCTTTCGAGGTCCATATCTCACCAACCATAGGCGCCAGAGAAAAATTTTATAAAAAAAATCGGCATGTTTTGAGGTCCTCTACACGGAGTAATTCTGTGTCCATTGCGTTGTGAATCATCCTGTATATATATATATATATATATATATATATATATATATATATATATATATATATATATATATATATATATATATATAAAGGTATCACACGGATAAATGTAGTTTGGTGGGTATCTTCCTTTTGCAAGTTGTAGGTTTTCTTTCGGAATAAATTTATTTCTCTGGAAATAACAAAGCTATGGCAACCAACTTAGGTACACAGGTTTATACTATATACTACGAATCTAGATTTAGAGCTCTAAGTTAAAAAAAAGAGGTAAAGGCATTTAAAGAAAGAAAAAAAGGGTTATCAGAAAAACGCACAAGAACAAAACATTTTGTGTGGATAACAAAATCTATTGTATATTGGGCACAAAAAGGTCAAGAAATACTAGAAATTGTACTTTGGAAGATTTATAGTTTTTTTCTCAAAACGTCAATGTCGCGTTTTGACCTGTCAAAATTCGCAACATTTTGGCAAAGAACCTGAAACAAACACGGGTTTTGAAGAGACAATGTCGCAAGAAGGGTGTTTTGCAAAGCTTTAAGTTTTAGCTTTAAACGTCATTGTCCTTTATTTCATTTTAAATAGACTCTTTCTCTGATGCTTTGGCAGCACTTTTAGTTATAAAATTTATGGTTTCAGCAAATTTTCGTAGAAAACATTCGCTATTTAGCAGACCGCGACTTTTTAATTTTGAAAATATTTCTTCAAATGAGGAGAACTAGGTCCCCAAGAACCTACCAGTTAGTTTCAGTTTTTATATGTTGACATATATACAGGGTGACACATTTCTACGGTAAAGCTCATTATATCCGTTACTATACAAGATACAAAAAAAATTGTAAACGCCAGTTATAGGGTGTCTTAGCTGCCTCTTATAAAATTATTTTGACAGTCACAAGCTGGCCTATAAGTTGTTGGTGATACAAAGTTTGTTTTATTTTACTCGAACACCCCTTATATTAATTTTAACGCATTTTTGTATAAAAAATGATAGTGTTCATTGTTTCAGAGTTATTTCAATTGTTTGCAACTTTTCACATTTTTGGCCATAAGAAAAATTATGATATGGAGTTTTTACCAATGGATAGCGGAGTGGCATGAAAATGACTCATTTAGACAGATTCTCGTTTATATTATTCGTAGAAGAAATCGAGATGCCGTGTACTGGACGCTCTCAAATAGTAACTGAATTTTAAGTAATTCAAACTGCCGTAGATCAATTGTTTTAAATGAAACAGCCTGCCTTTTGTGTTTCAGAAGTAAGGGGCATGCCCTCTGCTTGAAGTCTTCTATAACACTCCCTATACCTACAGACTATAGTTTTGGAAATATTTACATTTATAATAGCATACCATGATTCATGTAGGGATCAGTTTTAGATTTTGCTTTCAGTTTTTTATTCAATGCTCATACCGATTAGATAATGTGGTTATTTAGCGAATTTGCAGAGAAAAAATATTACAATAGTTCAATTAGGTTTGGCACAAAAATGGTAAGAAATGATTAATTTGATAGGGTTATCTATGGTTTACATTTTCATATTATGTAAGTAGTTAATAAATTGTTTTCACGAATAGCAAGGAAATTTTAACGTGACAGACTTAAGTAATGCTATTATTTTTGACAGCTTGTGACATGAAACTATGAGTATTTTTCGGCTTTTATTTTTCTTTACTTCCACTGGTTAAAATTTTCGTGAAAAGTTGAAAAAAAATTAACATTTTCTTTTTTTTTATATTTTAATTAGACTTCAGGTATACCTATAATTTAAATTTTATGTATTATTGTAGCAAATTTTTGTGTAAAAAAATATTTGGTCAATTTTCACAGAAATTTTTTGTTTTTCTGTAGAAATTATTTTTTGTGAGATCTTTATGAAATTTTGGTAATTAATGATAAATGTTTAATAATTTACCTTAAAGAAATGTTTTCGTGAAAGAAATTGTTTGCAAAATTGCTTTTCGTAGCTTCGCGGAAAAGCTTTTTGTGAATAGTTATGTCTTGGCAGGTGGGTAAATAGCTTGAAGAGGTTTGTTGGCCAGGAAAATCGAACCAGTTTGTTCGGGAACATTTTAGGTTTATTTTCGAAAAATGTTGTACTTTTTCAAACAATAAAGCTATTTTGATGAAATATAGTACATGGATTCCACTATATAGGTTATACTTGTAACCCAATTTGATGCCAAATTAACCACCATAACGCACCTGCTGCGCCCTAGACCTTTTTTATCCTAACTTAGAGATCTAAATCTTGGTATATAGCTTACTTTTTATAATGTAAACCAGTGCAACAAATTTGGTTACTTTTTATAATGTAAACCAGTGCAACAAATTTGGTTACCATAGCTTTGTTAATTTCGGAGATAAAAACATTTTTCGAAGAAAACCCAAAATTTTCCCGAAAAGCGAGTCTAATTCTCTTGGCTAACGAATCTATCCAAACAACTTGTATAGAGAAGGTACTCACCAAATTTAAACAGAATCGGTTCATTATTTTTTGAGTTATAGGTTCGATATACGTATATAAATATCCAATTTTTTCTACGAAAATTCGCTCAAAAGGTTATTGGTGGGCAAAGTCAGTGAATTAGTAAAATAAAATAAATTTTATGTGACCAGTCACTAAAAAGAGGAGAACCAGATGACAGAAAATGTACAGTAAACAGTAAAATAATGCATACAGACTTGCATACTACTTCTCTGGCTTCACTGTTGGGTTTCGTTTCTGTAGGTGAAGGGCATAACCAGCGCGTAAGCTAACTGGCGCGAGAGGCTCTTATGAACTCTAGATGTTCTTCAACGTTTCTGTGACTAGTTTCGCTGCTTGACAACATTCTAGTCACAGAAACGTTGAAGCAGATCCGACAACTACTAGAATTCATAAGGGCCGCTTGGTCCAGTTAGCTTACGGGCTGGCTACGCCCTTCACTTACAGAAACAAAACCCAACAGTGAAGCCAGAGAAGTAGTCTCCAAGTCTGAATGTAATAGACCAGGTTCACCAAGTAAGGGCAACAACAATCTATGAAGTAAAATAATGAAAAAGGTCAAATATCTGTCCTAGAACAACAGATTTGACGAAATCATTAGGCAAACTGGAATCGGTCAATCCACAGTACCTAACCTGATAATATTCAAGAACATAAAATAAAGATAGCAAGTGATGATAAAAATTATATTTACATACAGGTACATTTTTTTCAATACGTATACCTATTGAGGCGATAAAATTTGCATCATAAGGAGAAAAGAAAATCCAAGAAAAAAACAATTAAAGTAGCTTGAAGAATGCGTACAGCGAAAGTGTGTTAACATATAAATATATAAAAGAAAGTTAAAGTTTGTTTACTGGGGCATCTCTCAACGCAAACTATATGATAAATCCTTATAACTTCTATTTTAAAATAGAATCGTGAAGCACATTTCACTTATCCACACTAAATCAATTCGCGAAGTTGCTTTATTCTTTCGGGCATGTTTGTGAATATATAACAGTAGACGATTTCGTTCAGTCCATCCCCGGCAGGCTTATAAAACATAAGTAACTCATGTCAGATTCAGAATCGCTCCTTGATTGGGTCACCCGAAGAATTTTCAAATAGCGAAGGGCGACTGCTATCCACCGGGACGTCAGTTCCCAACTCAAAGACTCTACACTTTACACATCAATGGTACATAACGGTTACTCGTACGGTCAGCTGAATATACTTAATTTTTTTATTAGAAACTGTAAAGGGTTAACATATGGTTAATGTGTAAAGTAAATTACTTTGCTTTCTTAAGCTCCCAAATGTGTGGTTATATGTTTCAATAAATATATTTGCGATATGAAAAACATAAACATGCATTTGACAACGGCCAATTTGACATAAGTTAATGGTTTATAGTACCAAAAAATTAAAACATTAAACTTTGCCTTGCCAACTTTTTTCTCTGAAAAGGTTCTGAAGCTAAGCAAAGAATCACAGTAAATAAACGGCCACATGCTCAATAAAATATGATATAATTTATAATTAAACAATTTTAACATTTCAGAAATTTTACGGGATGATCACACCACGATGCTTAAAATGTTTGGTACACAATATAATATATATATATATATATATATATATATATATATATATATATATATATATATATATATATATATATATATGATTTAGGAAAAAGTTTCCCCTATACGTAACAACGTGAGACTTGTTCTTCACTACACTAAATACAAACTAGTTGAAACATCAAGGAATAATTCTCAATAATAATAAAATTCTAATTTAGTAAAATGTTTTAACTTAACGAAAAATTGGGAAAGTCTACTTCCTTTGTATGTCCAATGAGTTTGTGGAGTTACTGTAATTAGGTTTAACTAAATATAATAAAAATAAAAGTAAATATTCTAACTCAACCTGAGTGTTGCTGTTTCCCGAAAATTTGATTAGCAAATATACTGGGTGGTTTTTCATTGCCTTACGAGGTCATTCAACAGCACGTAGTGTTCCCAGGTAATCACCAATACAAGTACTAACCGTGCCCGACGTAGTTTAACTTCGATGACCGCAAAAGTCCCAAACTTGTTTTGAGAAATTGTAGAATGTCGTTGATGTGGAGGCTGAAAAGTTTAGGTCCCAAGAATAATTGTCTATAGTAATAAAATTCTCACTTATTAAAATGTTTTAACTTGACTAAAAATTGGGAAAGTCTATTACCTTTGTGTGTCCGATAAGCTTGTAGAGTTACTGTGATTAGGTTCAACTAAATATCATAAAAATAAAAATAAATATTCTAACTCAACCTGAGTGTTGCTGTTTCCCGAACACTTGATTAGCAAATATACTTTGTGGTTTCTCGTTGCCTTTCGAGAGCATTCAACAGCACACAATGTTTCCAGGTGATCACCTTTACAAGTACTGACCATGCCCGACGTTGCTAATATTCGGTCGCTGCAAAAGTGCCAAATTTATGTTGGAAAACTGTGGAATGTCATTTATGTAAAGGCTGAAATGTTTAGGTCCGATGATTGAGGCTGGTGAGATGCCGGAGTTTATGTTCTTGAGTCCTGACATGACACTTTCCACCTTTATTGCCATACTTTTGTTTTTGATGTAGGAACAGATGGGGTTAATTGGTGCATTGAGTAATTTGAGCTTGATAACTTCGTAGATGAGCCCATTGATTCATACAGTGTCAAAGGTTTTTTGATATCCAAAAGGGTCATGAGTATATTTCCTTTTATTAAAATCTATGGTAATGTCATTACCAAAATAGTACGGTGTTTATTACTGAACCCAAATTGTTGGTCGATTAGTGATGTGTTTTTTCGGTCAATGGTTTCAACTTTTGTTAGGATGATTTTTTTGTGACTATTTTTGCAAGGGTGTGAAGAAAACTGATTGGTCGGTAGTTAGATGGAGCTGTGTGATCTTTATGGTGTTTGGGGATTGGAATAACGAGAACTTTTTTCCATTGATGCGGGAAATATTGGTGGAGAAGGATGGCATTTATTACGTACATGAGGTGGACAACACATTTTTTAGACAGGTTGTTAAATATTTTTTCGCGATTCCATCAGCACTGGATGCTATATTATTCGCTAGCTGTTTAATTGAGGTTTTGATTTTCACACCGATGTGTCTAACGTAGTGTGACCACTGCCGTGCATTAACTGAATATGCACTAATATATCAGTAGCAATCTAGTGTTAATAATTAAGTTTCTACGATCAAAAATATTTTAGCTATACATTAGTGTTTACAAAAACATAATTTCTTTTTTTCACACACGTTGGAAAATAAAGAGATCTATTAATATTTTTACAAGAAAAGACTAATGCTACCAATTTTGCCAACTTTTTTTACAAAGGTCAATTTTTTTACGACTTTATATTCACAATAAATACAAATTTAAGTCAAATGAAGACATAGTAGTTTATTATTATACGTACAAAAGGATTGAAGACTATTATTTGCAAGAGCATATAAACCGAGCCAACTTAGACCGGTGCTAAACACTGTAAGTGTTTTTTCTTTATCATGTGCTTATAGCCGACAGCCAACACCAGTAAGCAGTTTCATTGTACCAACCTAGAAATTTTACCAAACACCCGCCTTTTCTAAGCAGGGTAGCGATATTTTACGTGCACAACATTACATGGTATACAAGAACCACGGATTAGCGTCCCCTCTGAAGGGCGCAACGTGCATCGGTTTAACATGCTTAGAAATAATGCGACGGCTTCAGTAGTTTTTAATTTTCAATATGTACTGAATTTAATAATACTAATGTTTAATATAGTGCGAATATGATTCCTCTGTCAATATTTTACCATAAAAGCAGACAAATAACCAACTAAGTGTTGATAATTACATATAATGTTACATACGGAGTCATTAAACTAACTGTGGATTGTTGAATAAAATTATATATTAAAATTAAATATCAAAATCAGAAATTCAAGGTATCTGCCTAGTTTACGCCTGCACCTTGTCTAAGATAAATGACATAATTTGCTTTACTGTGAACGGGTTTTGATTTAAATAAAAGTTCTTCCAATTAGGTGAAAACAGCTTTAGATAATGGTAAGTGGTGTTTTTTTTTTCATTCAACAGGTTACCCTGATGCGCTGACATTGTTTTATCGCCTATGTAATCTTATTCTCTAAAAGTCGTCACGTTGATTCGAAGCTGGATTAAATGTGGGCTAGTAACGGACAGAGCAGGCACCCACTATCTTTTACCCCCTTGCGCAGAATAAGATTAAGACCACATACCGAGTTTTTGTTTTTTTGTGGCCTAACATGTTTTACAACTCTGCTAACTTTTCTCGTTAAAGTTAAGTCGAGTTTTCAGTTTGTTTATTTATTGTGTTTACAAATAAGAGTGGCCCTTCCAATATAAATATTGGAACCAATAAAGGAAACTTATAATAGAAATTTCTCTTCTCACTTTGCTTGCCGCTTTAATTTCAATATTATTTTGGTACTTAAAACTGTTCAAAGTATAGATGCTACCAGAATCATGATAATTATAGTGGTAAATACAAACTAGAAGTTTTAGCATTTCATAAAACGTATATAAATTATACCCCAACAATGGAACCATGGATTATCCAAAATACTATTCCTTACTTCTTGTCTTTATGGATAGAAAATTTAATAATTTTAATTTATTTGTATCTTTCAGTACCTCAACCCAAAATATGCTTTCTCTTGTCAATGAAATCGAATTGTTTTCATAAGACAACATTTTTGAGTCTTGTGCCCTGATTTTAAGAAAAAAACTTGATATGCCTAAAACTCAATTTTCTATGAAGCTATATATATATATATATATATATATATATATATATATATATATATATATATATATATATATATATATATATATATATATATATATATATATATATATATATAGAAGTTTACATAAAGTATGTTACAAATCTCACTAAAATTAGAAAACTTGTCAGAAGAAAATGTTATTATAAACAAGCAGGTATTTTCCCTTGTTAATCGTTTGCATGAATTCGTTTTAGTCAACCAAATCAAACTGGTTTTACCAAATAAGGTTTTCTAAAAACAAATTTTTGTCTCCAAGGCTTATTACGTTATTTATATAAACTTTAGTACGCATGCTGCTTTTATAAATGCTTTACAATGAATCAAATTTAAAGATTCTAGCGGCCAATGGAAAGTTGAGTAGATAATACGCGGCAGGTGCGACGACGGCACCGTGTGGCGAGAGGTAAGGTAGTGAAAGAGATTGTCCTGCGACGGGACCGGGCGAGGGTCGCAGTGTGGGGGAGGGGCCGAAAGGCTCTACCCCTGCGGCGCCCCTCGGGCGTACGGCAGAGAAGCAGAAACGAAAGAGGGATAAGGCGCAGCCGAGCCCACAGGGACGAAAGCTGGACAGGCGGCCACTGACTCAGGGAGGACAATCAGGTTCCCCGGTGTCGGGGCCGCCAGGCTGGCCCAAGTCAGCTGAAAGCGGCTAATGTGTCCCATTCCTGCTAGGGAAGGGGCGCTGCCGCGACCCTGGCCGCTGGGGCGGGCCCTAGCCCCTCGGGAACGTCAGGTTCGGCGGGTAGGAGGGATATACAGGTGGTCACCACCTCCAACCGGGGGTATGGCGTAGTCCTGGCGAAAGAGGCGGAGCCAATAAGGAGTCTGTTGGCGGGGATGTTGGACGCCATGTCGGTATCGGACGGGGCGTTGCAGCTCCGCTTCCGTAACTCGGGGATAGTTGATCCAGGGTGGTTCTTGGTGACCTCCGAGGATGATGAGTCCCTGAGTTGGCTTCTCAATGGCTGGTCCGGGACGGCAGTGGGTGAGATCACCTTCAGCGCCGTAAGGACAGGGGGCGCCCCATGGCCGGTCCGGATCGGCTTTTGGCTCAGAAGTCAAGAGGTGGACCTAGAGGATGTTGTCAGGATGTTTGCGTTCCAGAATCGCTCGCTCAATCTTGGGCAATGGCGGCACCTGGAGACTGTAGGAGGACCTGGGGCATGGCGTCTGGTCTTCTCGGTGGGCGGTGGGGTCCGGGGTGGCTTGCGAGCTGGACGGGCAAGGCTGGCGGCTGTATTTCGAGCTGGTGACTCTGAGTGTAACCTGAGTTCCGACATGGAGTGCGGTCGCCTCCACACGGCCCGCGGCGGGCGCGTGGACAGGCTCTGACCAAAGGAGGTATCCGCACGGGCGGCATCGCGATTAAATTCGCGGGACTACTGGGGGTGAGCCAGATCAACCCACAGCATACCCGGGATGCCACTGGGGAGCTGGCAAAGCTCCTCGCAGGCGGTCCAGGTGGAGTATAAGGTGAGTAATATTAGGTTTAAGGTTATGATGTGCAGCCTTTATATTCCCTACGATCGACGGGGACTGCCTCCAAAGGAGTAATTGGTGCGTATCGTCGATTTCTCGAGGGAGCATGGGTTACAACTGATTATAGGCTGCGATGCCAATTCTGACCACAGATTGTGGGGCAACACAAACAACAACCCACGCGGTGAGGCTCTACTAGAGTATTTGGCTACAACGAACCTAGAGGTATTAAACAGAGGTACGGCTCCGACGTTTGTCAATCGTATCAGGCAGGAGGTGATCCACATCACCTTAGCGAGCAGAGGAATAACGGAGGATATATCTAGCTGGAGGGTGACGGAACACATATCAATGTCTGCTCATCGTATGATCAGCTTTAAATTAGATATGGACCGTGAGAGTCCTCCCCCCTGGAGAAATCCAAGGAAGACCGACTGGGATGCCTACGCAACAGGCGTCGGTGGGTCGCCAATGAGCCCAGAGAGGAGAAGACTCTCTATAGAGGCCCTAGAAGGTAAAATAATAGCAGCCTACGAGGCCGCGTCACCACTTAGGGGGGAACCGTCCATCAAAGTTAGATGGTGGAACAGGGATCTCGCCATACTACGCGGGCGGACTCGGAGGAACTTAAACCGAGCCGTCCGAGAATCGGATGGGGCGGCCTGGGATGAGTTTAGGACCGCCAGAAGGTAGTTTAAAAAGGAATTACGACGGACTAAACGAGCTGGCTGGCGCGCGTGCTGCGGGGAAGTCAATTCCCTGTCGGACGCAGCCAGGCTGGTAAGGGTACTCAAGCAGGACTCAGGTAGTAATGTAGGATTCCTAGGGAAACCGGACGGGAGCTGGACACGAACTGGTGAGGAGACCCTGCGTCATCTCTCCGAAGTTCACCTTGCGGGCGGTGGATCCGGCACGGGGGCTACCAACCTGGGCTTGTGGACGGTCCCAAATGCATACTGGTAGCTGGCGGAGGGGGTGGTCACAGATGGCTCTATAACCTGGGCGGTGAGCGAGTTCGCTCCATTTAAGTCCGCAGGCTGTGATTTTTCCGGCTCTGCTCCAGAGGGGCCTGGATATACTGCTTCCCAACATAAGGGCGGTTTTCCGGGCCAGCCTGGCGTGAGGCTACGTCCCAAACGCCTGGCGCCGGGTTAGGGGGGTCTTCATTTCCAAATCGGGAAGGGAGGACTACACGCTGGCCGAAGCGTACAGGCTAATCAGCCTAATATCTTTCTTACTTAAGGCATTGGAAAAGATAGTCGATAGGTTTATGTTGCGAGGGATCCTAAAGGATCACCCCTTCCATAAAGGTCAGCACGCGTAACAGCGGGGGAAGTCGACGGAAACGGCGCTCCGTGCTGTGACACGGAAGGTGGAAAGGGCCCTACACTACATGGAGAGCACAATATCTGTGTTTTTCGATGTGGAGGGGCCTTTGATAAGGCGATGACGGATACGGTCTGTGCCGCCTTACAGGATAGGGGAACGCCGAGGTCCCTAATAAGCTGGGTGGCGAGCATGCTGGAGGACAGGAGAGTTTTGCGGACCTTGAGGGGCCGGGGGCTGGACGTTGGGGTGACGGGCGGCTGTCCTCAGGGCAGCTGCCTTTCGCCTCATCTATGGTGTCTGGTTATGGATGGCCTCTTGGAGCGGCTCCCCGAGAATGACTTCTGCGCCCAGGCGTACACTGATGATGGGCTGGTCTTAGTCACCGGCAAATTCCTCGGCGTCGTCTGTGAGTGCATGCAAGCTGCCTGTAGAATAATTGTAAGGTGGTGTGGTAATTTGGGACTCTCCGTAAACCCGGCGAAGACGGAGATGATCCTATTCACCAAGAAGAGGAATGTAGAGAGGTTCAGGGCGCCCGTGATATTTGGAAAGCCTTTAGCTTTAGTGCGGGAGGTCAAATATCTGGGGGTGGTCCTGGACTCCAAACTAACATGGGGATCGCAAATAGAACGAGTAGTGAGGAAGGGAGTAGCGACCCTCTGGCAGCTGCGTCGAGTGATAGGGAGGACCTGGGGACTTAATCCTCGGATCCTTCATTGTATTTACACTGCGATCGTCAGGCCGAAAATCCTCCACGGGGCGTTGGTCTGATGGTGTGGTGTGAACCAAACTACCATCAGGAAGCTGGCCAAACTCCAAAGGGATCGCGGCTGGAGGATCAACAATCCGGGGCAGGAGTATATATTGAGGGCCTGGGGGTGCGCGAGAGTTATGCTCTTGGCGCATATACCACGGCATTTGAAACAGAGGCGTACGCTATCCTGTCTGTGGCCAATAGACAGGATGTCAGGAGGAGCCCCGAGAAATGTGTGTACATTTGCTCGGATAGCCAGGCGGTCCTCTGGGCTGTCTGCGCGGCTAGAATTAGGTCAACACTGGTTCGGGAGTGCGCTGGCGCCCTCGAAGGACTAGCCATGACAAAGGAGGTGCAACTGGTGTGGGTTTCGGGATACTGTGGCGTAGCGGGGAATGAGGTGGCGAATAATCTCGCAAGGCTTAGTTCCCGGCGGCCGTTCTGTGGCCCGGAGCCTGCGATAGGCATAAGTAGGAAGACAGTCTCTGTTGCCTTAGACAGGTGGACACAGGAAGCAATGGAGAGGCACTGGGGGTCGGTTGGTGGCTGTAGGCAGGCGAGGGACTTCATAGGGACTTCATGGAGGGCCGGACACAGATAAAGCTGTCTGGCTACTCGGTAGGAGTCGACCTACGCTTCGCCGCATCCTTGTGGTGCTGACAGGCCACTGCGCACTTAGAAGACACCTCGCATTAATAGGCGTAGAGAGGGATCCCATTTGCCAGGAATGCGGCGAGGATGAAGAAACGTCCTACCACTAACTGTGTGAATGCGACGCTTTTGGGAGTCTTCGAGCAGAATTGTTCGGGTCGAGTACTCTGCAGAGGAATCAGGTAAGTACCGCCCAATTGAAGACCGTCACGGCCTTCGTTTTAAGGTCAAGGCGGTTTGGCGACGGAACCGAGCAGGAGTAGAGCATGCTTGCTGGGTTGCTGGGGTTGGCAAAAAGGGCCCATTGTGACCTACTTGCTTGGCGTTGGCCTCCCCACCACTGCTACTACTACTACTACTACTAGATAATATTTTAATAAAAATTGGCATTCATATATTCAGGTTGATTCATGTACACGTTGGTTAGAAACTTTCGAACTTGCAATGGGAATTTCAACCTGAAATTTTTAGCATAGACTTAGTCAACGTCTATCTTTGAAATGAAAGTACTTCCAAGATGGCGGCTTATCCGGTTATACCCGAAACCACAATCAGCTCATTCATTGTAAAGAGAACACCCCATTTATTATATATTTGGATTTGCCGTTTAGTTACATGGCAACTTTGTCTGAACCATCATGTTCTACTTTTTAACCATTTCTGAGAAATTCGTGAATTTCCGTTATTTCTGACGCATCAACAACTTCATAGAGACCACGGTACATATCAAATGTTAATTGCTATAAATCTAAAACTTGCTGACATTATTAGGAAAACATCAAAGTATCTACACTAATGGCAATTTATCAATAGATATATACTGGATCTTCATAAATTGACGTTGAATTCGGTATTCGAAAATTTCGGAAATCTCACATTTCTCAAATAGAACACCCTGTATTTTATAACATTATTTGATGCAAAATCAAACGTCCGTTGAACTGTATTAGGTTTCCCTATACCTATCTAGCATAGTTCTTGAATGAATCATGCTTCTATAAATTTAACCAAATTAATTAAGTACTTCACTTAAGTTTTCCAAATTTTTTCGATAAATAAAGTTTGTGTAAATTTCACTACTCGTTACTTTACCGACTATCAGACTATCGGATTCGAGATTTTCTAATATCAAATTCAAGATCAAATTATGAACGCCCTGTATATATCTTCTGAAAAATTGCCATTAGGGTGGATACTTTAATGTTTTTCTAATAATGGCACATTGTAGATTTATACCAATTATCATTTGGTAGATACCGTGGTCTCTATGAAGTTGTTTATACGTCAAAAATAACAGAAATTAACGAAAATATCAAAAATGGTTAAAAATTAGAACATGATTGTTCGGACAACGTTGCCTTAAAACTTAACGGTGAATCTAAATATACAATAATATATAGGGTGCTCTATTTAAAATAAATAAGTTGGTTTCGGTTTCCGGTATAGCTGGATGTGTCGCCATCTTGAAGGTATTTTTATATGAAAGATAGATATTTACTAGGTCTATGCTGAAAATTTCAGATCGAAATTCCTATTACAAGTTGGAAAGTTTCTACCAAACAGGTTGCGTGAATCACCCAGTATATATTATTTTCTTAATGAAAATTCGCTAGAAGGAAGACAATTCTCAATATTGAAAAGCCTATTTAGAAGATTTGTATCGTAGGTAGGAAATCAATTGTGTAGTATACAGAGAAGATAGAGAAGTTTGCTTGTAGCAAGTCCGTTTGGTACCGAATTTCCAGAAAAGTCTTTTAAATAACAAAAAACACTAAAATATATTTTGACAAATTTGCATTTCTGAAAATAATGAACCTGGTGTGATTTTCTCTTGAGTCAGAAATCTAAGACCCTGCATTTATTTGTTGTTCATTCGTTTAAGAACCTTTGCTTAAAAATCACCAATTTTGAGGTGTCAAATTGTCATTTGGACGTTTTTAGAAGAAGAATTGTTTTATGATTCTTCACCTTTTTTCACCAACAAAACTTAATCTTAAAAATTAGAAAATATTTTGTTCTTGTGCCCTTCTTTAATCTCCAGTGCCGCCACTTTTTTCTTCATATGCTTATAGTTTGTCTTTCTTAATTTACATATATGAATTTTGGTCTCTAGTATACGTTATATATGAGCAAATTGCATACTTCGTTATAAAAACTTATTTATGAAAAAAAAAACTAACTTTTGAAAGTTAAACCACAAGAATCACCGAGAAACTGGTCTGAAATTCCTGGATGAAAAATTGGTCCAAGCGATTTACTAAATGAATACGCGAGATAAATAGAGCCACCACAATAGGCCTTTATACCATCAGGTCACCTTCTCACGAGCAGGACAGCTGTGTCAGCAGGAAGATTGGAGGCGCCTGCAAGCTAGCGAGCTGAGAACGACGGAATACCACACCTGAGAAACAACGTCAGCAAGATCAAACTCACCTCGGGGAACAATAGAGCCAACGCCTGTGGGATTTTCTATAAATAGGTTGTTCACCAGTGGAACGTCGTTCATTCTTGTTCCGAGTTAGAGACTCTGCACATCGCTAAGTTAGTTTATATCACATGTTTGTTGATATCTTATTTTGTTTTAAATTTATATTATCCTTTTAGTGAATTTTCGTAGAAAAAATTCACTAATGGGGAGGTCCCGACTTTTGAATTTTGAAAAAAATTTTGCAAATGAGCGCGAACTAGGACCCCTAGAACCCATATCCGGGGTCAGTTTCAATTTTTATATGTTTATATATATATATATATATATATATATATATATATATATATATATATATATATATATATATATATATATATATATATATATATATATATATATATATATATATATATATATGTATCACACCGATAACTCAAAAAATAATGGGCCCATTTTGACAAAATTTGGCATGTACGTTTCTTTTGTAAATGGCTTGGATAAGTTCGTTAGTCAAGAAAATCGGACGAGGTTTTCCGGGAAAATTTTCAGTTTTCATTCGAAAAAAATTATTATCTCAAAAAGTAACAAGCCGATTTTAATAAAATTTGGCATGTACCTTCCTTTTATTAATGGCTTTGACAAGTTTGTTAGTCAGAAAAATCGGAATAGGTTTTCCGGAAAAATTTTCAGTTTTCATTCGAAAAAAATTCTTATCTCAAAAAGTAATAAGCCGATTTTAATAAAATTTGGCATGTACCTTCCTTTTATAAATGGCTTTAACAAGTTTGTTAGTCAGAAAAATCGGACGAGGTTTTCCGGAAAAATTTTGAGTTTTCATTTGAAAAAAATTATCTCAAAAAGTAATAAGCCGATTTGAATAAAATTTGGCATGTACCTTCCTTTTGTAAATGGCTTTAATAAGTTAGTTAATTAGAAAAATCGGACGAGGTTTTCCGGAAAAATTTTGAGTTTTCATTTGAAAAAAATTTTTATCTTAAAAAATAAAAAATCTATGATAACCAAATTTGGTAGGTAGGTTTACGATATAAAAAGTAAACTATACACCAAAATTTAGATTTCTATATTACAAGAAAAAAAAGTTATAATAAAATATTTTGTGCCAGATCATTTCTATGAAAATTCACTACCATAACGCACTTGCTGCGTCCAGACTTTTATTTTATGTATTAATAGTTTAAAGTCATAATAAATTGTTTTAAAAATTTAAACGTCTTAACCGTAAAGTTAAGTGGCGCAGTCGGTAGGATTGGTTAGAAAACCGAAAGCATATCGATTTTTAAGCATATCCACGCCCAATAACCAATTCGAGCCAAGCAGAGCCAAATGAGAGCAGAAACCATCATATTAATGTAAGTTGTTTACTGCTATCCCATTTTTAATTTTCCTGCAATTTATATATATATATATATATATATATATATATATATATATATATATATATATATATATATATATATATATATATATATATATATATATATATATATATATATATATATATATATATATATATATATATATCTGTGTGTGTGTGTGTATGTGTTTGTGTGTGTTGATATAAATGTATGTCTGATTCAGAAGACGAATCACAAAGCTTATTGAATATAGATTATGATCAATTAGCATTAGTGATAATATCGTAACAGTAAATCAATTAAATACAAGTAGTAATAGTAGCAACATAACAGACCAATTTTAGGAATTCTTTCTTAAGGCTATTCCAGAATTTGATGGTCAACCTGCCAACGTAGGCAATTTTTTGAAATCATGTGATTTGGTTATTAACCAGTTCTATGTAGCCGATGAAAATTTATACATGAACCACTTTCTATTAAATTATATACATACGAAATTAACGGGAACAGCGCGGCTCATTGTAAATACGAAAATAAAAATTCGTGGGCAGATCTAAAAAGTGCCATCGTGCAGAATTTCACCGACCAGAGAGATGACAGTAGTCTACTGGCCGAGATGTTAACGTTGAAACAAAGGAATGCTGAGGATGCATTATGATTTGCCAACCGTTGCCGTCATATAGAGCAATTGCTCATATCAAATTTAATTGCGAACAAACAGAATGAGGGAGTAAAAGTAATTAAGTTGAACATGATCATAATCAGACTCTAAAAGCATTTCTGGGTGGATTACGTAACCCTATGGGCATTGTGCTCAGGAGCTGGAGCCCAGAGAGTATAGAACAAGCGTTAAAATTTGTATTTTCAGAAGAAAATTTTGACTATAGAGACAAAACGATGCATAAAAATTTTGATAATAATAAATCAGAAGGACAAAGCCGAACATTTTTTCAAAAGCAAAATAACCCGCCTTTTTATAACGTCCAATTTCAAAGACCTTTTTAACAAGATTTCAGACCTTTTTAACAAAACAATAATACCCAAAATAATCAAACAAATTTCCAAGCCAGACATAATCAACAATTCACGCTGAGACAAAATTTCTCGAGTCAATTTAGGAGACCAAATTTTAATAATCAAACGGGAAGACCCCAGATAAATAATAACGGGAACCGAAATTATCAGGAACCCATTTTTTCCCCTCAGGGCTCGTCTGCGGACTTGCCGCCCCGATAGCACATCAGGAACCCATGGAAGTAGACAGCTCTAATTCAAGACTGTCACGTCAGCCACAAAGGCACGCAACCCAAGTAAATAACACGGAATTTGTTGATAGTAATATATACGAAGTAAATTACGATTTAAATTAGGTAGATTATGAATTAGATCATGAAAATTCGCCAGTGGAAAATACGATAGGCAACAACAAAATTTTCTTATAGCGGGCACGTCTACGGACAATCGGTAGTAGATATTAACCATATGGATAGGCAAACAAATAATTTGATTAACAAGGGCAGTGATAGTAGTTGTAATTATAGGGAAGGAGTGAATGACCATAGAATTAATTTAAACTTGAACTTGAATAATGACGCAAGCGACAGGCGATCCATGCATTCGGTTGATCTAGCTGACACGTCAAAATCCAAGACGAGAGTTCGACAGAACAATGATAGTATTATGAATTACATAAATCCGTGGCTTGCCAATGGTAATAGGTTAAGTCCATTAAATAAAAGCACAGATAGCAGGTTAGATGAAGTTCCTAGTACAAACGAATATTGTAATGCTGAGACTGATCGTATTAAATTATATAATATACAAGATGTTCAAACAAAATGTAAAAATCAGTTAAAATCTAGTACTAATTTAATTAAGCAGTCGAATAAGGCGCAAAGTAGAAATAAGGAAACCGTAAAAAAACAAAATAAGGATGAACCTTTAGCCCAGTACGATACCACAGAAGAAAAAAAAACTGGGTTAAATACGAAAAAACAGACAGTCAACAAAACAAAACCTAAAGCAGAAAAATCTAATTTTAATATTAAACAAGATTTCGCAACTAATAAAAAGAGTAGGAGGAAAACAAACCCGATAAATTAAAAAAATTCTGATACGACTAATAATTAAGAAACACAAATACCCGAATTGAAAAAATTGAATACAGCATCAGAGATTTGAGACCAAATAATGTTTTCTCATAAAATGAAAAATCGACATTGAACCTTAGATGAGACCTATGCACAGATGGAAAACAAATTCTGTTTTCCTAGGATGAGACTAATGATTGAAAATTATATTAGGACCTGTGAATATTGTAACAAAAAAGAATACAATATATTTAGATTAAGCAAATTAAATAAACAATCGACTTATATTACCTAATTAAATTAAAACTTAAAAAATCGGATAAATGACGACAAGACATAATAATAGATTTATTTTCAAAATACAGTTCAATAATAATAACATACATAGATCTGCTGTACATAATAAATCTTGGAAACATCAACAAAAGTCAGAGACTTGTGCGTGGATAAATCTAAACCAAGCAAAGAATACAAAACTAAGTAATTGTGTGAATAATTTCCAAAACTAAAAAGTTGCAATCTCATCAAGCGCGACTTTTCCTCACGAAAATTCGCTAAAAAGGCAAGCTAAATTACCAACTCAATTGAAATCTCCTGAATAGTAAAGTAAATATTAAATGGTAAACAGAATGGAATTCGTAAAAAGGCCTTGTCAGGCATTATCATATTTTGGAATGAACAACCGTATAAGTACGTTCATAATGAATGTTTTGTATAAGAACAGAGCCCTGTTTATGTTTCATACAATTTAATTTATTCCGTATTTTATTGTCTTACTGAAAGCTGTTTATGTCCGGAATATATATTTATGGATTTTTAAAGTCTTTAATGTTTTGGGATATTAAAACATGCTGAAGTATGTTTTCATGTTTTATAAAATACCGAAATTAATGAGTCAGCTTGCATGTAAAAGGCAACGTATTTTAAGTTCTCTTGAAAAGCTATTTAAAAAAATAAGTAAGATAATGGAGTTTGTAATAAAATTCGTATTAAAAGAGGGACAAAAAGGAGCATAAAATACGAATTTATGAGATTTGTGGAAAATTAACCGCTGATGTTACTTACTTCGGTAGATTCAAGAAAAATAATTCTGTTTTATAATACTCTCATAACTAATGATATGAATGCCAAACCAGCTTGAGTTTCTTTTATAAAAGAGTAAATAATAGACTTACCTTCATTTTTGGGTGCCGGAGGTTTTCTAGTGGCCCAGTTAGTGCGAATGCTGCGACTTCCCAACCACTGTCCGTTCATAGCTGCGATTGCACTCTCAGCCTCCTGAAATATGGAAAAATGTAAATTATTCAGCAAATTTGCTAGCGTTATCGAGTAAAAAATACTTCGGATGACTGAATAAATGCAAAAAAATAAACAAAGCCGGAATGTTATGGCCGCTTGGGTTAGACATTATAATTTTATGTGTTAGCAACTATAACAAGATAAAACACAAACACACGTTTATAATAAAAATCCCTCAAATAAAATTTAATAGCGTTATTATTCTTTTATCTGTAGTTTTGTTTTGGCTGTGAGTAACATACACAATTGAAAACTGTTTTAAATGCACAAATAATTAATACAAATGAAAAAATGTAACAATATAACAATATAACTTTAAAAAGAGCAATATTTACTGAAATTTAATATGGTACATGTATAATAATAATAACGATATTAATATTAATAGTAATAATAATAAATAATAAATAATAATAATAAGGTTGATAGGTAGAGTGGAAACACTTCGAAAAGAAATTGGACAACTGACGCAATAGGTTGGGGGAGTACAGACAAGAAAATTGCAGAAACGAGTAGAGGAAATAATAGGCCGAACTCGACAACACTCAGCACAAGATCCAGTTAACCACACTGCACAAGAATGTTTGGATACCTTAAAACAGAACCTTTCTGTATTTGCAGAATGCTTGAGGAGATATAAAGCGAGCAACAATAGGACGTGCCACAATAAAATGTCCGAAGGCTCTGAAAGGACTTTTTACCGTAAGCTTTCCAAATAAGGAACAAATTGAACAGTTCTGGAAAAGTCAACTAACCACACAAGCCTCTTGCAATATTGGCGCCAGCTAGGTTAACGAAAAACACCGAGCTTCTTAGAGTTATGAACAGATGCATCATGAGCCGTTTACTACAGATGAAGTCTCCGAGGTTATTAAAGAGCTTCATAATTGGAAGGCACCCAGGCCTGATTGCGTCCAAAACTTTTGGCTGAAGAAATTTGGGTGTACTTATCATCTATTGGCGGTGTTAATAAATGATGTTATACTTGACCCAAAGAAGATGCCTGTGTTTTTACACAAGGAGATACGTATCCTCTGCCGAAGGACCAACAGTGTTCTGCAAACCCCAGTAGATACCGAGCAATAACTTGTCTCCTGATCACATTCCGCCTTGAGAAACGCATATATGCGTACTGCGAACGAAACAACATAATTGCATGCCAGCAGAAAGGGTGTGCCAAAGGACCAATGGAATGCAACGAACAGCTAATAATTAATTCGGCTGTATGCAGTCAAGCTTACAATAGACAAAAAAAAATCTCTTTGCTGCCTACGTGGCTTACAAAAAGCCATTTGACTCAGTCCCACACAAATGGCTTATAAGTGTCGTGAAGATCTATAAGATCGATACTTATCAAACCGCCTAAACACCTCCAGATATGGCTTCGGTATAAAAAGCAAAGGTAGGGAGCAAATGAGACTAAATCATCTGCTGTATATGTATGATTTTAATCTGATGGCCTCCACAAAGAACCACCTAAAGCAACTCCTTGAAATTGTGTAAGGGTTTTCCAGAGATATTGACATGCAATGTGGGCTTGAAAAATGTCGCACCTTATGTGTAGTCAGACGGAAGATACAACCAGGTGTATATGAAATGCAGAACGGCCAGCAAATTGCCTCGATGGATGTGGACGAGTGTAATAAATACTTAGGAATACTGCAAGCAAGGAAAATAAACAACTCGGTAATGAAGAACGATCTGACAAATGAGTTTACGAAACCAGTAAAGCAGGCGGTGTGAACACAGCTTAACGTGAAGAACCTGACTAAAGCTCTTAATACATATGCATGCTCTGCGCTTAGCTATTCATTTGGGATTGTGAACTGGAGTAAAAACTGAGATCGAAAATCTACAACGGAAGGTGCGCACACCCCTAACAAAATTCAAAAAGCATCATCCCCGTAGTGCTACCGACCGAGTAACCCCACCTAGACACCAAGGCGGAAGAGGAGTGTTGGATCTTGGTTAACAGTTAGACTGGCAGATATTGAACCTACGTACATATTTACATCAGCGGGCGGTTACTTCTGAACCTCACCGTGCCATATGCGAGGCAGATGGTTCAACACCGCTACAACTAAAAGAAAGCGAAATACAAAGTCACCACTGGACTAATCAGGACAAGCTCCAATCTTGGATGTAGAGGCCTCTCCATGGGCGACATCGAATGAGACCTCACAGGCACATGTCGACAGATTGGCGGCGAAGTACTGGTTGGTGTCCGGACAGATGTTTCCAGAGTCAGATGGGTTTTTGCTGGCCATACAAGACCAGGTCATCCCAACGAGAAGCTAGCTGAAGTATATAGTTGTAGATAATTCGGTCCAACATGACAAATGTGGATTTGGGTGTCAGTCATCAAAGCCTATCCAGCACGTCACGGGATGATGTCAAGCGTTTGCTGCAACATAGTATAAAGAGAGACGACGCTGTTGTAAAAATACGTTATCAAGAACTGACGCTCAAACTGGGACTTTTAAATCTCAGTAAGGTGCCCTACTATATACACAGTCTTTAGCCTGTTCTGGGGAACTCAGGAGACAGGTTGTACTGGGATCGGACTGTGCTCACAGACCAACGAGTTGTACACAACAGGCCAGATATAATAATAGTGGAAAAGTCCTGCAACCAAGTGATTGATGTGGCCATACTAATAATCTAGAGATAAAGTAGAACGAGAAGATCATTAAGTACAGAGACCTCGAGATACAAGTAAAGAGACAGTGGAGGGCAGATAGTGTCCGAGTGATTCCAATAGTCATGTGGTCAACTGGTGTGGTTCCTAACAATCTTCTAGAGAACACTAAGGTATTGGGTCTTGGAGAGCATCTTTCTAAGATTATGCAGAGGGCGGTAATACTGGCCACTGCCCACACCGTGCGGAGATTCCTGCGTCGCGTTGTCGTTCAGGGTCAGATAATTTGGAAAGGGGTCCATCTGAACTCAGTCCCTTTGGCATCTGAGATACCTGGGATGAGTGAATGTTCCCCTTTGAGGTCATGTGATAGCCCTTCTGGCTATAGTCGATAATAATAAATAACCACTGAAAATATTAAACTACACAGTAAAGGAAAATTATATCAAAATTAACAAAACAGTGTGCAGAAGCATAATCTCTAGACGGCGACATAAGTTATTTTACTGCTTATAGCGGAACACAATGTGACACAAATAATATAAGTGAGAACTGTTTCTGGAAGCCAGACTGCACCTGTTTATAGTGGTGATATGTAATTAAATAATTATGTGCCTGCTTCTGTTTTGTTGTAGAGAGCGCTGTTTATACCAGCTGTCGTTGATATCTCAAACATATGAGATCCAATAAGGCCGAAACCGGTTTGTGTCTTCCGCTATGAACCACACCTAGTTTATTGTGTTACTGCTTACATTACATATACAATTTGTTGTAAGAAGATCATAAGTGGATCTAGATTTTGAAGCAAAATTTCTGGTACTTCGAACTCAAATCATTTACGGTGACAACACACTTTTCCTTTAGGAAAATCACATAAGACTGTTACATAGCGAGACGGATAAAAACACAATCATAAAAGACCAACGAATGTAATTTAGTTACTAAAGCTTGCCTATTTGCGGAAAGTTAACCTAAAAAATTTACCGTTTATTCAAGTGTTAGTATTGGGAACATTCATAAGCGCAAAGTACAGCTAAGTTGATGTACCACTTTTACTACCAGTTGATGTACCACTTACGATGTCATTAGTTCTGAGGTTTTGTTACCCATACAGGCTTATAATTTATGCCCACGAAGAATAAGAACAAAAAAATATCATGAAAACCGAAACCAGCCTTAAAGCTTCAACTGAAAAAAACATTTACCCACTACTATACTCATGTCCCGAAAGTAATACAATCTATATGACTTTTGTCCTTGCCGTTGTTTAAAACTTCTTGCACCTAAGTAATTAGTACACATAAAACGGGTCTATTTAAGGGCGTGAAAGAGAACAATTTGACACCAGTACTTGTCTCCTAAATTAATATCTGTTTCACGATTACTTCGTACTTTTTCGTTTTGAGGCGTACCTTTACAGTAGTATGGTCTGCGAGGTATTTGACTAAATTTGAATAATCCTGAGGTTAGTGATCTTATAAAGCATTACAGTTCCCAAATAGTTTAGATTTAGGGGCTTCTGATGAGCTCTTTACTATGTATTAAATTTGCTTTACTCATCAAGTGAAGGATACTGTGATTCTAACTCATATGCAATTTTTTTAAGAATTTCGTATTTTCTTAGAGGTTAAAATAACACAAAGCTTTCAGCTGCTTCATGCTTTGCCAACTCACGAGTCCTTCGGTTTCATCAGTGGACTGGAATCAGATTACCTTGTGGACACTTGATGCGCCAATAAACTGAGTTTTTCTTGGAATTCTCAAAGCTGTTTTCATTTTCCTTAGAACAATTATAAATAATGATCATGGTAATTTTTTGTATATGCTCTTGTTGTTATTCGACTTTAGGCAAAGTTTGCATTGAAAAGTTACATAACACCAAGATTCTCAATTGTTTCAAACTTTAAGCAAGTAGATCTGTTAAACAAACAACTTCGCTTTGAACTAAAACTGATAAAGCAGAAAGCAATACTCAAGTAAATTTTTCTCTTAAGGAATTGTTTCAACCACTGAAAATACAGTCTTATGCCAATTTCCAATGAAAGCGCATTAAACACGAATAGATAACATTAAACATATTTCACATTCCCTTTCTTGGGAATCCTTTTTTTTCTAATTGATATATTAAACAAAATGCATCTAGCTATATAAAATGGTTTTAAGATTTCCCCCCCTAAGTGACTCACACCTCAACCTGGTTAGGCCCTTGTCAAGGCACGGTAGATATCGTCTTCTTCAGAGAAAGTTCCTGAAGCAATGCCACATAGATACCATCTTTTTAACCGACACACTACAGCTTAAATAGCATTAACCTGACGAAGATTCACTTGCAGAAACTTGATAACTCTCTTTATTAGGATTTACTTTTATCCTATGCGGCCCCCTCTACCTTTAGAGGAGTCCTCAACTCTTGGCCTATGTGCCTCGTAGTGGACTTGTCCCCATGCTACTGGGAGTTTCCGTCCTTCCAGTTGTGCATTTGATTCCTGTGACCATCCTTTTGTCATTTTGGGTTGCAGTACTTACGTGGTGTTCTACTACGGTGGTGTCGTCTGTGTATCCTGTACTGCTTGGCCGAATGCAGCCACGTGACTCCGGGGAGTGCTGTTTGCATCTCCACCCGGCCAACCGTTCTCTTGACAGGAATTCTGGCCTTCTTATGGGTTAAACATTTTCCAGTGCACATAGGTTGTGACAAAAATAATGCATACAGAAATCAGTAACACTCAATTATGTAAAAACAATTTAAAAAACTTTTATTAAAATATTATATATTAAAAAAATAACCACGAAAGTTTTTTCAGACATGAACATAACATTGCAAAACATATTTATGATTACATAATGCAAGTCAACTGAAAATAATAGCGACAAATGGTATAAATATTGGTAAATCAACTGTCATATTTTACTATAATTGCCATGTGTGCATTTATTATTAGAATAATGAACTATATGATTTAACTCATTAAATTTAATGTTATAACAATGCGTTCAAACCAAGTTTTTAATATGTAAATAATCCACAAACGGATTACATATTTTACATAATATGCATAAATATTTGAATAAAAAATGGCAACAGAAATTGTAAATTGAAACTGTGTAGAATTTCATGCCCTATTGGCCAAAATTAAAATATAGTATTAAGCTAAATTGAAACATTTTATATTAATTAAAAATATGATGTACCTAACAAATTATTTAATTTACTTCAATATTTTATATTTTATCTATCGGACAAAACAATTATACAATGCTTTTAACCAGCGTGCTGTAACATACAACATTATGTGAGTTTTATATCCTAGCAATTATTTTAGTTCAATTACAACAAAAACAAATTGAAGCATTGATATATTAACACAAACAGTAGCCAACGTAAAAGCGTTTTCTATGCGAACTATTAGCAATCCGCAAAAACTATCTGCAAATAATTAGTTAAAACTTCTGCTTCGATTATGTATATATATATATATATATATATATATATATATATATATATATATATATATATATATATATATATATATATATATATATTGTACACACTAAGAGCAAAAAGTCTGAATGCAGAAAATGCGTTGTGGTTGCGATTTTAAAGACCGAGTAGTAGGGATTTTCATAAAAATATTTTAATTCTTGGAAAATAACAAAATAATTAGTTTCAGAAATACATATTCCTTTTGATTGGCTTGACTAAGAAACTGATCCCAGCGATTAACGTAGAAAACATAATAGATTTGCGGCTACTTTCTTTTGTAAATAGCTCGGATAAGTTCTTTAGCTCGATCAAATTTAACATTTTCTTTTCCAACATTTTTTATCCTCGAAAATAACAAAGTCATTTTAGTGAAAATTCGTATTAAAACCCCACCAGCTGTTTAATCTTGGGCTATATGTAGCAGGTATGGGGAAAAGCAAATGTTGTGTTTATAAAAAAACAGGACGTCGCCCCGTGGCCAAAGCAAAGTCCTACCGCCCCATTGGCATTACATTCTTTGCCCAAAAGACCGCGGAGAAAGAATAAGATCAATGCATTAGAAGCAAAGCTCTCGCCGGAAAACCGCTTTACGCACAACAATTCGAGCATCAATCGGACAAAGCCACAGTAGATGCCTGCCACTATTTAGTAAAGGGTATAGAAAAACTTTTCTGGCCAAAGAAGTAGCCTTCAGCGCAACTATTGACATAAAGGTTATCTTCTACAACACTACATATCAATCCATCAAACGAACCTTTGTGGCCAAAGAAGTAGCCCTTAGCGCATCCATTAACATAGAGGGTGCCCTCGACAATACATCACATCTATTCATTAAAACGAACCCTACAAGAAAGGGGAGTGGAATTCCTCATTGTAAGATGGATTGAGTCAATGCTAAAACGCCGTGTTATCCCAGCTACTATAAATGAAACCAAAACAACAGTGACGACGACAAAAGGCAGTAAGGAGCGCTCACCTCTGCTGTGATCGCTAGCTGTTGATAGACTTATGATTACATGAAGTGGAGCAGGATTCGCAATTCAAGGACGTAGACGACATTGATAACTCCAACCACAACTTTGGCATTAACCCATGGTTTAAGTCGTCGCTTTGTGGGAAAAATATTGAAAAGAGAGAAATACCATCCGTATAAGATACATTTGGTTCAAGAATTGCCAGATGATGATTTCGACAGACGGCTGGATTTTTGCAAAAGAAGAATGGAAATCTGTAATGTCGATGAACATTTTGCATCTAATGTGACATCTTCTCGCTTAAATATAAGAATAGTTTATCGCCATAATTAAGGTATTGGTCAACTGAGACAACTGATTGGATTTATGAAGCTCATACCCAATCTACACAAAAGTTGAATGGTTAAATAGAAATTGTAGTCAGCAGGTTTATAGATCCATTTTTTTTGTAGATGAAAATTTGAATGAAGAAAAGTATTTCAATTTTCTAATCAACCAAATTTTTCCTGCTCTTCGACAATAGTTACCTAAATTTTTTGTTTCAATAGGATGAATCGGCTCGCCACTAAAAAAGACGAGTTCGAATTTTTTTGGATGCTACTTTTCCACATTAATGGCTTGGACGTAGAGAATCATTAATTGGCATGCTTTTTTTTTCAAACTTACGTTCTTTGATATTTTTTTGGGATTACACGTGTTTACGTTAGACGACCAACTACAGGATTTGACAGAAAGCGTAATCGCTGAATGTAAATTAATCTGTAGAGAAGTCTGGAAAAAGGTATCTCGGGAATATATTAGCAGGCTTTCATATTGCCAGGAGGTAAACGGCAAGCATTTTGAACATTTGGAATGATTTTGTTTAATTTTTACGATTCTCTATTTGTTATTTATTAACAATAAATAAAACTAATTGTTTTGTAAATGTGAACTGCTTTACCTTTCCCGTTTTTTCAAATACTGATACTAAACCAACGTATATTGAAAGCTGTGAACATATATAGGGTCTCCCATTTAAATAAATAAAGTTGAGGGTACTTCCCGTTAAACCGAAGGTCTATTTACAACAAAAAATATCTCTTCAGATGCACTATGCTTTATTACACTTGTGTACAAAGTTTTATCAATAGAATCGTTTTCGTTCTAAAGTTATTCGCTTGGTTCCATACTCTATCCAAACTCTATAAACTCACCTTATTGTGCGCTAAATGTACAACGTTGGTGAGTAACAAATAAGCATTGGTTTTCCAAGTAGATTGCATTTCTACTAGCGGGTATTGAGAATACTTTAGTTCTAAAGTGTTAATCTCCTTTATCTCTTAATTCAGTTTTCTCGTCGATACCAATTGAAATGATTGTCCTTTTAGCCGACCCTAATTGCAAAGAATGGAAAGAATTTTATTCGTAAACATATAGGAGAAAGGAAATTGCATGGTAGATAACGCCAGAGTGTGTATCTCTGGAACCCAAAAGGCCGAACAGCGAATATCTTGTGTCTCTAAACACGTTCCCTGCGACAAGCGTCTTATTTGGTTGATTGTTGTACAACTGTCGAAGAAATTGCTAGGGAAACGGCAATAACGTAACTCCCCCACCTTTATCGGAAGTGTGTAATCTCCAGCTCTAGAACTTCAAGCCACAACGGTACGCTTTTGCAACAAGTATGTTCCTCTAAATAGAATTAAATCGGTTTTTGCCTATCTACGGTTGCTACTTCTGCTATTTCTAGAGACGTTCCGCTCGCATTTATCGCCACTTGGTCTAGATTAACACATACTGTGATAACAAAAAATGACTGTCGTCGATAATTATCTATAAAAATCAAAGAACATTTTTTGTAAGAGTTAAATTATCGTGTAATAATATTAGTAAAGAGAACGTAGAAATATGTGCAACAAAATGCACAAGGTTCATTAATAGAATAAAACGAAACAATATTTAAATGTGCTTGCTGTATTGCGAATTTGTGTGTAATGCAGAAAATAGTTTTACATAATCGACAAAAGATTTTTATGGCGCTACACTCTATTAAAAGACATACATTTTTAAGATGCTCAATATCGTACGAACCGTAGTGTTAAGGACTTTTCCTTACTTCTGAAGAATGAAAATTGCAATAAATTATTTGCATTCAAAATTGTATTCTGTTTATATGAGCTGTGTTCTGTGCAACGTTTTATAAAAACCAGAAATGATTATTGTTAACTACAACAAACTGTTCACTGATTTGTGCAACTAAACACTTGCCATTTTGTGTAATCTGAACAAAATATTTCCTGATGTAGTTTATCAGCTTAATTTTCCAGATTAAAAGAGCGGGTTAGTGTCTGAAAAATCTGGAGCTGTTGGTGTTGATTGTATAAGTGCCGTAATGCTTCTATATTCGTGTCTCACTATTTTGCCCTATATCTGCCATAGCAACAATTGTTGCATTACCAACCAAGTCTTTCGATAAATATGGAATGAGGCGTTAGTAGTCCCTGTACCTAAAGTTGATTATAACTCCTTGCGGCCTATAAGCATTCTTTGTGTCTTGGCCAAGGTCTTTGAAAAAATCATTCTCTCTCAGATAAATCCTCCTCTGCAGGAACATAACTTATACCCACCAACTCAATCAGGTTTTAGCGATAGGCATAGTTGTACCACTGCTTTGCTGAAGGTAACTGATGGAATACTGAATTCTATAGACAACAAAAAAAAGTAACCGTTTTAATACTTTTGGACTTACATAAAGCGTTCGATAGGCTTAAGCATAAGCTGCTTCTTGCGATCCTGCACCATGTTGACTTTTCTTCGTCTGCAATCCAGCTTATTAGTAATTATTTGCAAGATAGGCAGTAGGCAGTAAAGGTTGGGAGTGTTATATGCAGTCTTATTGGTCTTCGGAATGGTATTCCACAGCGATCCGTTCTGGGACCTTTATTGTTTAACTTATATACATTTGAGTTTCACAAACAGCTGCAATATTATGCTTGTCACTTCTATGCGGATGACACGCAGGTCTATTTTTCATTCCTGGGGGAAAACATGGTGTCTGTGATGGCCAAAAACCAACAGCCTTCTTATCTGGCTAGTGGGCACTATAAATAAATTTTGTTTAAGTGTAAATGAAACCAAATCCAAGTTAATACTGTTTGGGACTAAAAGCACTATACCACGCATAATCAGACTCGTGGATGTGAGAGTTAACAATACTCGGTTATAAATATTGGATAGTACAGTGAACTTGGGACTTCTTATAGACAACACGATGAGATACACGGGACACTTAAACCGGCTTATCCGTAGGGCTTTTTGCGGCTTGAAGCTAATATATGCTAGTAGACACCTGTTGGATAGGAAAAGTAGAGCAACTCTATGCGAGTCACTTGTGCTATCTCATCTAAACTTTTTCAGCACAGTTTTATCGCCTGCTTTAACAAGCCTACAGCTTATTTATAATAGCTGTGTTCTATTAATATAGGGTTTGAGAAAATGAGATCACACCTTCTCTCAATGAACTAGGATGGCTGACAACAGAGAAAAGATATTATTTGAATTTCAGCATATTCTGTTACGCAGTCATAAGAGAGCAAATGCCAACATATCTCTATGAAAAGATTACTTTTAGATCCGATGTACATCGACTCAATACCCGGTCAGCTGCAAAGATCAATTTACCAAAGCATTCGACAGCGTTGTATCAGTCGTCGTTTACATACATGGTTGCGAAAACTTACAACCGGTTGCCAAATGAGCTTAAGAATATGCCGGCCCGTAAATTCAAAAATATTTTAAAAAGGCTTTTAATACATGGTAAAATATAGAAACAAGATTATGTTGCTCTACAATGTGATATTTATTTTAATGTTCTTTCTTCTTTATTTTTCTGTGTTGTGTTTTACTGTTCCTGTATTTTTCTCATGTACTAGCTATATGTGTGCATGTTTATATGTTGTATGTATAGATACAAGCATGTTTCATAAAATTTACACTTGAAATATGTATATGTTATCTGGTTGTGCATATAAAGTATGATGTGTCTATATATTTTTTAAGTTATAAGTTTAAAAGGGTGAGTGGAAGAGAGCATGGGGTTCTGTGAACCTCGATGCTAACTCCACCTTTTGGTAGTTTGATACTTACTGTTAACTTCTTCTGTCTATTATTTATATGATATAATTTATGTATCAATGTATCTAACTGCCTATAAAATTAATTTAAAAACAGAGTGATATATTCAAATTACTATAAATGTGAACTCATATAACAATTAACCAGCAGTGTCTGAAATAGTTAAGCAACACTGATAGTTTCGTCTGTCAAACGATTTTCACTAGGCACACAAGTCGACACTGACTTTAACATGACATTGAGTGAATTCTGAAGACATTGTATATATATATATATATATATATATATATATATATATATATATATATATATATATATATATATATATATATATTTGCGGTATATTTTGGATACGCCACTGCTGAGATCTCTTTATAGTTGCCTTGTTGAATCGAAACCTATCCATGGTTTACCAGTGTGGGGAAACGCACCAGAGAAGACTCGAATTTTACAGAGATATATTCTTAAAATAGTGTATTTTAAGCATAATATGTACCCACTGCGCTGCTCTATACGAAGGCAAATTTACTTGATGTGAGACAACTTTACTTTAAAGGATTAAATATATATAACCATAAAAATAGATAAACTTTCCCATGTGTTGATCATTGTTATTTAACTAGATCTAAAGAGGAAAACAACTCCAAAGTTCAATTTTCTACAAAAACTCACGGCCAAAGAAGTAATTTATTCCTCTCCCCACGTATGCTGCACTTTGCTGCCGTATAGAATCAAAGAAATTCATAAGATAAAATACTTCACTCGGCGGGTCAAACAATTTCTACTTAAATTAGATAGAATAAAAGTGCGTAGCCTGGTTGCGGTTACTTTAAATCAGAAAGGGAGAAGCCGGTTTATGCTGTGCTAATTTTTTGGTTGTTTCTTATAATTGACATCGCAAAGTAAACTTGTATAATTTGTGTTTACAGTAAAGTGTGTACCTAATGAAATTTGCCTGGAAGTCTAAAGACCAGGAACTGATTCTTCGGGCTCTCAGGTAGTAAAATATATTACCACACATTGCAATTATCTGCTAAATAAAATTGTAGTATTTCTTGTTTTCCCTTATAGTTGTCATTATAACATTAGTATTAATATTACTGGTAGAGCTCTTCTTTTAATTTTACTGTGATCTATAATTTTGTATGTTATTATGTATTCCGTTGGGTAAATAAATAAAAAAAGAATAATAAGGCACATTTATATCACAGTTGGATTATTGTTGTCATGTCTGCGATGCTGCCTTAAATACCTCTTTATTCCTCTTAGCTTCTATTCAGAAACAAACTCTCTGCGTTTATTTTTGTACGATAATGATAATAAAAAGCAAAGTCTACGTGCCTTTAAGACCTCATAAACTTGATTGTTATGGCACAAGATGATTGTTGACTTGCCCCTTGAATAGTTGGAGATCATATGATTTCTTTGGAAATATGTCTGCCCGAAGGGAATTCCAAAGCTTAGGTGATCTAGAAAGAAATGAAAATTCGTAACGCACCGTTTGACAAGTGGGTAATTTTACACCAAAAGTGTGTGCTTTTTGACTAAAATGGGTTGGTCGACTAAAGGTCGTAAAGGGACCTACAAACGAAACCATTCCTAAGAAGCAATTTCGATAGTAACATCGATAGAAGAGGCATCGATCTCCAACTTTTCTCCCGTGGTCGAGAGAAGTGATATTGACTGTGATAGATGCAGATTTTAATTTGGAGTTGACATGTTCTGATGAATGAGAAATATAGGTTTCGATGCATAATAAAATAATTTCAATAAGAGAGTTAGAACCGACTGTGGAATCATTATTTTAAGAACAGACATCTGCCCAAGGAAACAAAGAGTATAGATTCCTTAATTTGTCCCACTCAGGATACTTATAATGTCAAATTTGTCCTCGTGAGTAGTTATCTGTTTGTAGGGGATGTGTGGCGCCGAGAGATGATCAGGGTTGCGTAGGGAAGACGATCTTATTACTTGGTAGTTTCGGGGATTAGTCGTCAGAAAGAGATAACGAGTATACGCTGTATGGCCAGTTATACCTCGAATACAAGTCGGAACCTCCACCAGCTGCATCAGATCTCGACTGATAGAAAATAGTTCAGCGGCTCGTGTTGGGCTATTAACAGAATTCAAAAACTTGAGCCAGTTCGAATTATGGACATTAAAATCGCCAAATAAACAATTTTGGAATTTAGGTAGTTTTGTAACAAATATCAGGGTCAATATTACGCATATAGAGCACAGAATAAATATTTGTTATACCTGTTTTTTTATCGATACTATCTTTTATAGGAATTGCTTCTCAGACACTGGTTTGTTAGTACGCTGTAGTGGTAATCGACAAACTTCGCAAACAGCACGCGCATTTGGAGTCAAATTACCCATTGGTTGAGCTGTACCATATGAGTTCTTCTTCTTTCATAGAGCGTCTAAATTTTGGACTATCTTCTTGGCAAATATATTTTCAAAGAGATATGACCTTAAGCTATTTGAAAATCGCGTCAACATACATATATTCCCTTGTTCTCACCACTATAACTGTTTGTTTCAGTTCTTTTAGTTTTATTGTAGCTGCCGTCTTCATCAGTTGAGCCGGTTCTCCAAAAGCTTTCCTCTTAGGCCTCCTGTTCCCGTTTTGAACAATTCTGTCACTTAAATTTTGTCGCTAGGGAGTTATTTTGTATCAGGACAGGTCTAAAAAATTTCACTTTGCTTTGCAATGCCTTTGAGTGAATATATATGTTTTATTATTCAGTTTATATTCCAGCATTTATGCAAACTTTTCATAATCATATAAATATTTTTCAAAAAGCTTTATTTTAAATAGGGAAGAGACAAGAATGTTATGCCAATGTGAACAGCCAACATGTAAACAACAAAAATTTCAAATTATTCGTATAATTGAGAAACACAACAAATTCTAGGTGGACATTTTTTATTACTTTTTAATTATGTTGAAATAAAAACTCTGGGCGCAGCAAGTGCGTTATGGAAGTTAATTTTCATAAAAATGTTTGTAATTACAAATATATCGCTCTAATACGAGCAGTTATCAATTTGGTTACCGGTATAACCTATTAAATAGGAACAATGTACCATATTTTATCAAAATAATTATTTGAAAATGTACAAAAATTTTCCGAAAATAAACTTTAAATGTTTCTGAGAATAACTAGTCTCCTAGCCAATGAACCTTAGGTTAATAGCAAATTGAGTTATTGAAATTTGAAACATTTAATGAAAATTCGCAACCAAAATGCCCTTGCCCCATTCATACAAAAATTTTCCGAAAATAAAGTTAAATGTTGGTTTCCTAACCAACAAAACTTACGTTAATAGCAAATTGAGTTATTGAAATTTGGAGGATTTAATGAAAATTTGTTACCAAAACGCACGTACTGCGACCAGTTTTTTTCTTACAAACATGCATCATATTTCGATAAAAAATGCTAAAATGCAGTAACGAATTTTTTGTACCAAAATTAGCTTAAAATTATAGACCGTTAAACCATAAACTTTACTAAACCTACAGCGAAAGCATCAACTTAATTAAACCGACAGCCGAAGCATCAGAGAAAGGGCTATTTGAAATGAATTTTCTGTAAATATTTTAGTAAAATTAAGGGCAATGACGGTTGAATCTGAAACTTAAGGGTTCGCACAACACTCTTCTGGCAACATTTTCTGTTCACAATCCGTATTTATTTTACGTTCTTTGCTTAAACATTGCCAATTTTGACATTTGAAATTGCGAGTTTGACATTTTAAATTGCGAGTTTGACGTTTTAAGGATAACTCCAAAATTTGTTGCTTTAGCTGCCCGTAACTTTTTTGTCCTTAAACTCAGAGACCTAAATTTTGATACGTGGTTCGCCCTTTATAATACAAATACGCGTACCAAATTTGGTTTCCCTCACTTTGTTATTTCTGGAGATATGAATTTTTTTAGAAAGGAAACACAAAATTTTCCGGGAAAACCTGGTCCGATTTTCCTGGATAACGAAGTTATCCAAGCCACTTTCAAAAGGACGGTACTCACCAAATTTGATCAAGATTAGTCTATTATTTTTTAAGTTATCGGTACGATTAATGAATTTTTTAAAGAAAATTAACTAAAAAATAAAATTTGAATTACCAACGACTTATGGGCCACCCTGTAATTGTAGAAATATTTTTATGTATCTCAAGACATCCTATAATTAATGTATACAATTTTTTTCGTATCTTGCACAATGACGGATATATTGAGCTTTAAAGATTTTTTACGAAAATTCGACAAAAATTATATACCATTAACCGATAAACTCTATAGCCAACACTACTACCAAAGCATCAAAGAAAGGGTCTATTTGAAATGAATTTTTTGGGAATATTTTAGTAAAATGAAGGACAATGACGATTGAAAATAAGACTTCAGGCTTTGTAAAACATTCTTCTTGAGACATTTTCCTTGCATAGCTCATATTAGTTTCAGGTTCATTGCCTAAATATTACCAATTTTGACGTTAAAATCGCGACTTTTGACGTTTTGAGGAAAACCCAAATTTATTTTTCTCTAAATGCCTGTAACTTTTTTGTCCTTTAATCTACAGAGCTAAATTTTGGTAGGTAACTGACCTATAATAATATAAACCCGCGTATGAAATTTGGTTGCCCGTTACTTTGTTAATTCCGGAGATACAATTTTTTTTTCGATTTTTTTCGAAAGAAAACCCCAAATTTTCCGGGAAAACCTCGGCGGATTTTTCTGGCTAACGAACTCATCCAAGCCACTTGCAAAAGGGAGGTACTCACTAACTTTTATCAAAATCGGTCCATTATTTTTTTAGTTATATGAGTGACACACACACACACACACACACACACACACACACACACACACACACACATATATATATATATATATATATATATATATATATATATATATATATATATATATATATATATATATATATATATATATATATCTATATATAAACATATAAAATCTGAAACCGACCTCGGATAGTTTGGGTTCCAGGGGTTCTAAATAGCGCTCATTTGAAGAAATTTTTTCAAAATTCAAAAGTCGGAATCTCCTCATTAGTGAATTTTTTAAAGAAAATTTACTAAAAACAAAGATAATAAAATTACTATTCATTATTTTATAAAAATAAACTGCGATGTATAGCACTTGAACAGACCTGTACAAAAATTTGGTTATTATTGGACAGCAGATAACTTAAATATCACAAGCTTTTTCAGTAATGTAGTCAAGCAAAACATGAAGTATGTTACTTTTTGTAGCACCGATAAGCAGTAGGTTTGTGTAAATGTTAAATATGTATCCCAGTTTCAGGTTCCCCTTATTTGTTAATGTCGTGTTAAATACTATTTTGTTCGTATGTATTTTTTGTTATAATTTGTGAAATAAAGTTGTAATTACTTTTTAACTACATAGTGGACTGGAAAGTCCACTATGTATTATACACTTTTCCTTATATCGATTACTTATTTTGACACAACTCTGTTAACATAGGTGCTTTAATTTAACATTCTGTCCAAGTGTAATCAACTATTCAACGAAACCTCTTTAAGGAAGTAGTTGTATGAAAAATCGTCACCACAAAGCATTTGCTGTATTTAAACCTTTCCTTATTGAAACAACAATAGGTTTTAAGTCAAAACCATAAAGCTCTACTGTAACTTAAACTGAAGATCTCAAACATAATTTTAATCTATCATTCAGGCTGAGCCAACTGTGCTAGAAAGTTTAATCTAAAAGCTGGATCAAACTATTATTTCAGTAGAATGATCATAGATAACCGGAATTGCTCTCACAATAATTAATAACGTTATATCCTCATGCGGAAATTGATTCGATCTAGTTAAGCGTATGATAATACAAATATGTAGGTATGTATATTGAATCCTACGTATATATGGAACATGTTATTAACAGTAGTAGCAGATTTGAAACGTTGACTACATTTGGTTTGTTTGCAATGCATTCCGCAAAGGCAGTTTAATGAAAGTTACGATGCACAATGAATTTTTTCTCTGACAAATTGTATCAGTTTGACTGTCAAAGAAAGTAGGACAATCTAGCTACAAAAACAGGTTAGCTAAAGGAATTTTGGGCACAGGAGAAAACATAATATTCAAGTATTCCAGGAAGAAGCAAGAGAAATACAAATATTAGCTTACTTGGGAATTACAGGAGCAATAAAAATAACGATAACCCACCAATACCTACTACGCCAAGAAGAGCCACTCTTGTGTCAGTTATGCAATAGCCAATTAACCGCACAACACATCATAATAGATTGTCTTAGTTTCACAGAAGAAATACATAGATACAACATTCCATTTACTATAGAAAATACACTAGGCAACAACATGAACAATGTTATGAAAACTATAGAATTTTTAAAAACTTAAAAAATTATAAACAAAATATAAAGACAAATATGTGTAATGTGTGTAAGTTTAATTATAATACTGAACTTTGTGAAAATATTGTACCGTTGATTACCACTAATAATCCTTGAGGTTGATGCAGCTTTTATCTAAATAAAAAAACAAATAAATATAATACAGAATCTGTGACAATTCATTCTGCTTCTACATACATACTACTAAACTACAGGTTTCAGCGAATTTCACAGCTTTATTTTTCCCATGATGTTTGCAACGTAGTAATTGTAATAGACATACGCGTACTTAGATGATGGTTGGTTTTTATTAAGCAGATTTATCATATTTGTGCGAGAGGAAACGATAAAATTGAAATCTTGATCTATTCCAGATTTGAAATTTTGATCAATTTCTCAGCACGGATAATCCGCACACCGAATAATCTGCACACAAATAATCAAAATTATATTGTATATAAGTCAAAGAATAAATGGGCCGATTTTGATGAAGTTTGGTATGTACCTTCCTTCTGAAGGTGACTTGGACAAGTTCGTTAGCCAGCAAGTTTTTCGGGGAAGCCAAATTTGGTACGCGAATTTATGTTATAAAAAATAAACGGTGCACCAAAATTTGTTTCTTTAACTTACAGGAGAAATAAGTTATAAGCATTTAATAAAAGTAAAAAAAATGTGCCGCTGGGGCTTACAGTAGGGCACAAGCCCAAAATATTATGTGTGCTAAAGAAAATATATTTAATGCTACAGACAAAGACTATTGTTTCTTGGTGCAAAAAGATCAAAAATTATGTCCACCAGTCCAAATATATTTTAGAGAAAGGGTGAGAATTGTTTTGTTTAATTACCTACTAATATTTGATAGTGAAATAAAAAAAATAGTTATAACTACTTGCATCTCATTTCCTGATCTTTTGCTTGACTTGTCATAATAATAACCTGCATATCTGTCTTCGGATTGACTCTAGGCTCTAACTTGACGTATACAAATTGAATCCCGCATACTTTCATATTGTGGTTTCCACTTTCCCCCAAAGTGTAAAAATTCCGAGTAAAGCGAATGAAACACAATTTTTTTATTAACATTAACGCTTATAATTAAACGTTCAATGTAGCGGCTTCTCCTCCAGACACCAAAATTTACTTCACTCCCGACGCGTTTCGACCCTCAAACAGGTCATCCTCAGGGGAAAATCTAAAAACACAAACAAGACAGGTCTGTCAGAAAAACATTAGTTTTTCCGGTAGGCAATTGTGCATCACCGAGCACAATGATGACAAGGTGATCCCCACAGAAAAGTCCACAGGTCACACAGAAGAAACACCGACCAACAGTCAAGTCAAAATCTAAAAACTATAGATACAGTAACCACAGTTAAAATATTATTTAAATTTTGGTGTCTGGAGGAGAAGCCGCTACATTCAACGTTTAATTATGGTAATCCCAGACAGTGTGACGTTCAGAATTGATATTAACGCTTATTTACAAGTGTTAGATATATATATATATATATATATATATATATATATATATATATATATATATATATATATATATATATATATATACAGGATAAAATATATGGAATATTCTTATGCGATATGGTTTCTACTAGTACTGGTACCTATTTATATACATAAATTTACCTAGTGTTTTGATTTTTAACAGACTTCAAAAAAAGGAGGAGGTTCTCAATTCGACTGTATGTTATTTTATGTGTGTTACCTCAGAACTTTTTTGTAGGTAAACCAATTTTGATAATTCTTTTTTATTTGAAAGCTGCTGCTTCTCATGTGGCCTCATATAAATTTAATCAAGATCTCAGTAAAAGTTTTTGAGTTATCCTTAATTTACCTCACGATAACACGTTTAACAAATGCTGGCAGCTGTGATATGCATTTCTCTAATCTTTTTTCAACCGACTTCAAAGTACCTCAGAACTTTTTTTAGGTAAACCGATTTTACAGATTTTTTTATTTGAAAGCTGGTGCTACTCATGTGGTCCCATATAAATTTGATCAAGATTTGGCTAGTGGGTTTTGAGTTATCCTTAATGAAGTCGGTTTTATATTTTTTTTTAATTTTTACTTGTGTTTTATATGTGTGATCAGAAATTTATTTACAATATGTACATGTTGGTTTTTTTTTAGGATGTGGTGACAGTAAATGAAACACAATGCTCTTCTGCTATAATAGGTATGGAGTGACGTCGGATGTCACGTTGAGTGGGTTTATGTGTGGTGGGTTGTTTGATTGTTTGTACGGTAGTGTTGGCTTAGGATCTCATTTGGTGGACCATGGATCATGTTTTAAAGTGGTAATTTACGGGTGTTGTGCCGATTTGTTTTGTTGTTTTGAGTGGTTTTGTGGTGAAAGTGTAAAATTTGTGTGCTGTACTTTTGATGTGTGTTCTGTTTTAAGGCATGTTTGCCTGGCGGTGTAGTGTGATGATTTTTTGTTTACTTAGGATGGTTCTTAATATTGTATTTTGTGTAAGTTGTAGTTTGCGTATGTTGTATGTGAATGTGCTGCACCAGATGGGGCTAGTGTATGTGAATGTCGGTTTAATGCAATTTTTATATAATGTTCGTTTTACTTTGGTTGGAAGTTTACTTGGTTTTATGTAGGAGTGAGTAAGAAGCGCTGTATAGTCATTTGGCTTTGGCGTCAACGTTGTTTATGTGTTTTGTGTAGGTCAGTGCTCTATCCAGCTGAAGACCTAGGTATTTTGTGTCATTTTGGTGTTTGATTGGGGTTCCGAATAGCGTTATGTGATTTGTGGCGTGTTTGCGTTGTTTTGAGAAATATGTGAGTCGGAATTTACTGGAATTAATTTTAATTTTCAATGCGTCGTAGTATTTTTCTAGCGTTAGAATGTGTTGTTGCATATATGTGTTTGTCAGGGTGGGACTTCTGGAATGTGCCACCAGGGCAGTGTCGTTTGCGTACAGGAATGTTTGGACTTTATTGTGTTTTGGTATGTCGTGTATGTAGTAGTTGAATAGGGCGGGCCAGAGGATTCCCCCTTGTGGGACTCCTGCTGCTATTGTGTGTGTTTCTTTCATAGTGTGTTGTGAATTTTTATTTGAAATGTGCAGTGTTGGTGGTCGCTGTTAATGATTTTCATTATCTATGATCGTATGTTGAGTGTGATAGTTTTTATAGGAGGCTTCGATGTCAAACCGTGTCGACAGCTTCCTCTATGTCCAGTATAAGGAGTGATGTGGTTTGTTTCTGGTGGAAGTTATGTGTGGTGTGATTTGTGATTGGTGCTAGTTGTAGTATGGTGCTGTGATTTTGTGTAAATCCAAATTGGTAGGTTGGATGTTTTGGTGTGTTTTTTCATATGTTGTGATTTGCGCGAGTATTAGTTTTTCCAGTATTTTCGATATGGTTGAAAATAGGCTAATGAGACGGTAGTTACTTGCGAATATAGGGTATTTGCCCGGTTTAATCAATGACAATACTATACCATTTTTCCAGACATGTAGAAAGTACTGCAGTTTTAAACAGGTGTTGAGTATGTAATAAAATTGTGTGATGGTTTTGGGAGAGAGGGCTTTCAGCATTGTGTTTGAAATTTCATCGTGGCCAGGTGTTTTCTTTTTGTGTAGTGTTTTAATTATTTTTCTGGTTTCTTTTGAGGATGTGTGATGGTTATGTGGCGTGTGGATTTTTTGTTTTAGGAATTTTTGTTTTGTATTGTTTACTAGGTGTTTGGTTTAGTCGTTTGACATGTCCTGTGCTAGTCGCTGAATGTATTCCTAATGCTCTGCTAGGTGTTTGAACTTGTCGTCGTCGGTGAATAAAAGGCTTGTGAGACCGCGTAATACAGGTATGTTGTTTTGGGTTTTATTTTGGAGGTTTTTGGCTATTTCCCACATGTCATTGTTTTTGGATGTCATGTTTTCGGTAGTGATTTCCCATTTATTAGTTTTTATAGAGTTTATAAATATGTCAATTGTTTTAGTTAGTTCCTTTCTTTCAGGACCTTTCTTGTCCTCTGCCAGATAGTATGTTTTCTTCGTTTTTCATTAATTAAGTTTATGACGTCTGGGGTAAGGGTAAGTTTATGTGTTTTGTGTAGTATCGTTTGTGATGCTAGTTTAAAGCTATTTTGTAAGAGTGTAGTGAATATTTAAATGTGATTTTTTATTTCTTGTTTGGCATTAATAATGGGTGTTAGTGTAATGTTTGTGTATTGGTGCCAGTTAGTTTTGTATTTTTTGTATTAAATAAAACCTGTATCAGCTTCGAGAGCCATTAGCAGGCTGACAAATACATTATAATTCTATAAATTATTCACTTGATGAATATCATGACCACCTCTAATATTAAATACTATATAAAACTATTAGATTACATCAAGTATTCATTCATTTATTTATAGGCATATAAACATCATAGCAAGTTTTATACTTGATTGAATAGGTTGCTGTCCTTTAGAAAATCGCACAGGTGCTGTATCTTCAGTGTAGCGCCCCGCATGTTTATAATACTTTTTGTAATTTATGTAATTCTCGTAGATGTTGCAATTTAGGACAATCACATAATAGGTGTTTCACCGTCACTATCACATTACAAATATCGCACTTAGGCGAAGTTTCTCTTTTAAAAGGATGACTGTGGGTAAGCCTTGTCTGACCAAGTCGTAGTCTATTCACTAGCATTTGTTGAGAGCGTGATGAAGGAAGCGGTAAGGAATGTTGAATGGATGGCATCACTAACTTGAGCTGCTCCTTGAGTTCCATGATTTTTGCCACATGTCACTGATGATTGCACAGGTTGATCTTTTAAGATCTGTTAAAATTAGAGGTTACTTTCTTGAGTAACTGGAAATTCAGGAGCCTCTTTTGTCAGTTTGTCCGCTTGATCATTTCCTTCTATTTCTACATGTGATAGGGTATACTTAAAAGTTATTAAGTCCCTTTGACACTTTTTGCATTCGTGATAGAGTTGATTCAATTTGTTTAAAGATAGGGTTCTTTGTGTAGATGTGTTTAATAGCTTCCAGTGCGCTGAGGGAGTCAGAACAAACTACATATCAACGAGCACTGTCATTTTTCACATATTCGGTTGCTTTTAGGATAGTGTATATCTCCCCTGAGTAGACTGATGTCGTTTTTGGTAAGCGATATTGTTCCGATCCGCTCGGTGTAACTATTGCTGATCCAACTCCAAAATTGCATTTTGAAGCATTGCAGTAAAAAAACCATGGTCAGGCTAGTCTGACGTTATATTTTTAAACGTTGCATGGATTATAAATTAGAGGGGTGTTTCTTTTGTCGTATTAGGCTAAGTCTAAAATAATGTTGGCTTGTGTCAGTGTCGAGGGAAGGTATTCTCGTGGCAAGCTATGTACTTATTTAGGCCATTGGATTCCATTAGAATATTTACTACTCTCCTGTAAAAAGGTCGCTTTACATTTGCTTTTTTGTCAAACAGGGTTTTAAACCTAGTTGGAGTAACTATGTCACTGTTTGGGTGTGTAGGGCCGCTTATAATCTTGGCAGCATATGTTAAGGTCAATTGCTTTCTCCTCTAGGTTAAAGATTTTTCTGCGCTCAAGACCCGTCAACTCTCAACTGGTGTAGTTCTAAAAGCCCCCAAAGCTATTCTAAAGGGAGTGGTTTGGATAACATATAAGAGTTTTAGGTTTTTCTTGCTTGCTGTAAAGTAAGCTACGCACTCGTAGTATAATTTACTGCAAATTAAGCCATTGTAGACAGGGAGCAATGATTTTGTATCGACTACCCACTGGCGGCTTGCTAAAGTCCTCATCAAGTTGATAGTTCGCACACAAGAATTTTTTAAATTGGTGACATGTGTTTTCCGTTTTTGTTTGTGATCGAAGACTATCCCCAGAAATGTATGCTCTTTACTATACTGCAACTCATTGCTCAGGAACTTTAAAGTTGGTATTTCTCGGATTTTCTTGTTTGTAAAAAAAACCACATTCAGTTTTAGTTGGCGAAAATTTAAATCCACACTTCGGTGACCAGGTGGATAATCTATTTAAGATATTTTGCAACGAAGTTTGAATGGTTTGAAAATTTCTACTTTTACAGAAAATCAGAAAATCAGAAAATCATCGGCGTACATATTTGATTTGACTAGTGGATCTGTTGCATCTGTTATGTGATTTATGGCAACAAGGAAAAGGGTAACACTTATCACCAACACCTGTGGTAGTCCATTTTCAAGAGTTCTAGGCTGTGATGAAACTCCATTCTGTTTTGTACAAAGACTTCTTTTACTCAGGAAGTTTTGCACTCTTCCAACTTTTTAAGGATTCTGTGCCTCCAAGCCATATCATAAGCTTCTTCAATATCAAAGAATATCGCTAAGACATGCTGATTGTTCACAAAAGCCTAATTTATTTATGTTTCTAAACGAACAATGTTATTTGTCGTTGATCTGTTCTGACGAAAGCGATTTTGCGCTGAAGCAAATAGGTTACGTTGTTCTAAAACATGCAGCAATCTTCGATTTATAATCTTTTCTAGTATTTTACACATCGTACAGGTGAGTGAAATCGGTCGATATGAGTTGACTTGGTCTTTAGGTTGATTGGACTTGAGAAAATAAATTATTATGGCCTCTGTTCATTTTCCTGGAAATACTTGTTCTATCCATATTGCATTATAGATGTTTAGAAGAGTGAGTTTGGCAATGTGAGGAAGATGTCTAAGAAATGAGTATAGTATATTGTCAGGACCTGGTGTTGAATCTTGGCATGATCTTAGTGCTTCATTCAGATCATTTAATGTTATAATATTATTGATAGGGTCAGAGCTGTACGGTACAGTGTCTATAACGTTTTGTTCTGTTTCTTGTCTATATTTTAGGAAATCCTCGTGATAGTTTGTATCACTTGAATTCGATTCCTACTTATCCAGCAGTTCGGCTATTACCTTTGAGGACGTTATAAATTTACCACCATGTTTTAATAACTTAATACCGTTGTAAGTTGAAATACCGCAAACTTTCAGATTTTTTTTGCCAGACTTGTGAGGCTGGTGTCAAGTTATTAATGGAGGAGACATATTTCTTTCAGGACGCTTCTTTACTTTGTTTGATTATATATTTTGCTCGTTTTGTAGTTGTTTGAAATTTTTGAGGTTTTCAGCATTATTTTGCCTTTTGAGTTTAGTGAGAGCACGCTTTCTTTCTCTTATATCAGTTTTGCAATCGTTGTTCCACCAAGGTACAACCTTGCGCCTCGCGAAACAACTTTTTTTACAACTTTTTTCTGCAGATTCTAGAATTATGTTAGTAAACTGTTCTACCTTGTTATCTATATTGCCATCTGCATTATATTGGGCAATTAGAAGTTCAGTCGTAGACTTAAAATTTTCCCAATTAGCATTTTCCAGGTTCCATTTTAAATGGCCCCTTTGTGGTCGTTGATCTTCAGATTGGGGATAATCTATTTTTACTGGAAAGTGATCACCTCCATATAAGCAATCTGATGAATTTCATGATAGGCATGGGGCTAAAATAGAAGAACACAGAGCTATATCTATAGCTGAGAAACTGCCGTTGGCGGCACTAAATCTTGTAGCCTGCCCGGTATTCAGAATAGTTAACCCATGATTGTCAATTATGTTTTCAGTAAGTTTCCCGCAACGATCGGAATAACTTGACCCCACATAGGACTCTTGCAGGTTAAAATCCCCCAGCAGGAGATAAGGCTTTGGTAGTTGAGCTAAAAGGTTATCCATTTCACTAGATGACAAGGGATGATCAGGTGGTATGTATATATTACAAATTGTTATTTTGATGGGGTGTTTTATTACAACAGCCACTGCTTCAAGATCTGTAACAAATGCGACTTGTTATACTGGTAGTTGATCTAAAACATAAGTAGCGACTCCCCCTCTGACAGTTTCTCGATTAGCATGGTTCTTGTAGAAGTTAGTATAGTTTTTTTGGTATAATGTTTGTCACTTTTCAAGTGAGTTTCTTGAATACACAGTAGTTTTGGTTGTGTTTTGCAATAAGGATTTATAGTTCAGCTATGTGGGCGGCTAGCCCATTTATATTTCACTGGACAATGAATGTTGCAGTTTAAAAGGAAGTTTGTGATGCAGTTTCGAGACCTATATCAACGTCTGTGGGATCATGGTCTTCTTGGTCTGTTTCAATGGTGATTTGGCGCATAATCTTTTTACTAAGCCGCGTGTATCTGGATTTAATACTTCTGGCTGACAAATGTGGGTATATCTTTTTTAACATATCCAGAAGTGCAATTGTATCTGTAGTATATTGTCGAGCAACACTTAGAGGATCAGGGTTTTCTTGAGCATTTTCAAAAAAGTCATATAGTTGGTAATACGTTAATATAAAGTTATTAATTGGATTGGTGATAAAATCTTTTGCTGGATCTAGTACGTTTGAGAGTGAGCTTATGCTTTCCAGAGATTCACTTTTTTTTAATATTTTTGTTTGCCTTGTTTTGAAGTTTCAGTTTGTGCTGTTGTTACGGGTGTAGGGATACCATTTTCAGCAAATCTTGGAGCAGTTGATTCTTCAGTGGGTGTTGAGGTTGTCAGTGGAGTGTGGGCCGTTCTTTTCTTTGTTCTTGGTTCCATAATTTCGGAATGACCACTATTTGCTTTTGTTTGTGTGAATTCACCTGCTACATCTTTATTGGTAGTAATTGACATTGGTTCGAGGTTTCCAGTTTGATATTGGCTTGGACAGTTACTCGCCACGTGTCCTTGCAGTTTGAAGGAAAAGCATGTCCCCATAAGTAAGAAATATCCTGTAACTAATTTCTTCGTCCTGAATGAGTATCGAAGATGGGTATTATCGTCTGGTTGGATATACACTTGGCATCTAAAACTTAGTATGTAAAAAGATTTTTCTGCTTGTATCCTAGCTCGCAAAAATGATACGGAAGAAACAGTTCTAAAACCAATCTTTTTAATAGCATCCTATAACAAATCATTGCAACAGAGGGACAGACATTTGACAGAATAATCCTTTTTGCAGGGGTTACGAGTCGTCTCACACCTATAAGATGTTCATTTATTTGTACTTCTTTGTAGTTTTCTACAATTGCGTTTACGTGTTTGATATCTTTGATGCAAAAGTTATAATATTTGGTCCTACAATTTCTTCGATAGCCTCTAAGTAATCATAAAGTGTAAGGGTGTCAACTGCATTCAGAATTATAGCTTGCTCCTTTTTGGGGTATGTAGTTGTTGGTAATGTTTTTTCAACTTTTGAGTAGGAATTTTTGCTTTGGTTTTGATTTTCATTTACGCTTGTAGTGGTAGTTGCAGCATTGAACTGCGTTGTCCCGTTCTTTTCGTGGGCATTCCCTGGTGGGGTGTTGTTGGGTGCATTTCACGTACCTCGGTTTGAGGCTGCAGTGCGTTGATCCGTGGCCGAAACGTTGCTAACTGTGGCACTGCGTTACTAGATGTTTTTTGACGAGAGGTTGCCACGTGACGCGGATGTCGCCGACGTCTTGTATTTTATTAAGCTGGTCAAGGTTTATTTCTTTCTTTGCAGTGATTAGGAATGACAATGACCGGTCGTCCTGTTCTTGCATCATTGTTATATGTTTGGAAAGGATGCTTCCAGTGCTGTTTTAATTTCTGCGGGTTTCATGTGGGGAGCCGCTTTGAGGACAATTTTTGTTTGTCTTATCTTCTTTGAGACACTGGGTGAAGTAATGTGTTTCACTTTGAGTCAGAGCTGCCTTCACTTTCTTGGACTCGGTTTTGCACGTTGTATATATTTTGATATCCTTTTTACTTATATCTTTAACATTATGTGGTTTTGTGTATAAATCGCGCAACTTGTTGTGAAATAGCCTTGTATTATCCAAGCATAATAGTGGTGCTTTAGTTGGCAATATTTTCTGGCCGAACCGAACACTGAACCAATCTACCCTTCGAAAATACACCGTCACACTAGTCAACATCTGCGTATACAATTTTTACCATTTCTGTGGTTTTGAATTGTTCCCACAAATTTGAAAATACTTTAATAAAAGTTTCAATGTCGACTTTACAATATACTAATCCCATCGTTAAAAGAAAAAAATCTGCAAAGTCAAGTGTAAATTAACCGTCATATGATACATTTGAAAAGACAATAAATTATCTTGTTATATAAGTAAATGTAAGAACATCAGTGTGCAGTCTTCTTCAAGTTGCATGTTGCCTGTATTTGCACAACATCGTAAAAAGTGACAATTACCGCAGTTTTCTTCGTCTCGACTATTTGAGCTTCAGAGATTTTTATGATACCGCTATTTATAAACTTTAAAATCCCTAGAAAGACATTTGCATGATGTTCAGATATCACTCCAACACTCTCTTGTTTGAACATGCAAAGAACATGGGATCTTAAATAAAGGGTTGACTCTAAATTTGTACTATGTGGAAGTGAATAAATGAACTGCTAATTACAGACCATCGTCATAAAAATAATAATTATGTGGCATATGCTCAACTTGGGAATACACATAAATGCAATTAGTACCTCTAGTTGAGTGCATGTAAATAGTTCACAGTGGCTTTGTTCAGAAACAACCAAGAATAACTGAACTGGTACCTTAGTGGCGTCACTGAGTTACACGCTATGGCTATAACGATGACGCGAATAATCGATATGAATGGAAGACCTATGCAGATTATTAACCGCATTATAATTAATCAACAAAGAGGATTACAGGGGAAATCTGGAGTTAACCGTGAAATCTGTTTAAACTGGCAGAATTCTGAGTGCAGTCGTTAAAATTTCGGCAATAACTAATATTCGTAATGCAGGTCGGCCTGTATAACCAATTAGATGTAGTGATTTTCATAAAAGACCCCTAGTAAACTTATTTAAATTGCACCAACTCACATAATTGTCCCCTTTGAATTATTCATTAAAAATGGAAATGATATACGGTACATGGGAACGAAATTCGTTTCTAAAAACCTGTGATCGTAAAACATTGATATCGTACCAATTAACAATTAGGTGCCGGCGCAACGTTTAAAATTCCTTCCTTTATATATTTTTACTAAATTACGCCTTGCTGCCAAATTGTACTGGTAAAATCTCTTAACATGTTTAACATGATCAAATAAATTGATATTTACTTTCGATCACGCCACTCGTAGCTGAAACAAGCCGCACTTTGTGAATACAAAAATGAGTTCTATACGCCCGTTACGTTGCAGTGTTTGCAAAGAGACATCCATTCAATTCTATTCCAAACACTGTTTACGAAACAACATTTATCGTTAATTTGCATTCAGATTAATTGCCCATTAAAATGTACCTCTTATCCGCAGCAAAAAAGTCACATTACACGAAAGTTATTTATTAGTATATTTTTGCTAAATATGCTTATATAAATATACCTAATTCTCCAGTCACGTCTCGTTTTAAAGAAAAAGCCTTTTTGTAACAATTTGTTAACTAAAAATTTGGGTGCAAGGCTATGACGAGGATACAATTATTTTAATAGAATAAACAGTATTTAACTTATTATCTATACTCATTTAGGTTGAACAGAAATAACATCGGCTCAGTGACGACTCTATACTAATGCAAGTAAAACTGGGAGTTTCACCTTAATGAGATGAAGGCTTCAATTTTTTTTTGGTGGGGATAGAGAACCAAGAGAGTACCTGGTTGTATTTTAATAAAAGTTATTTAATTTTTGTGTCAATCATACTCGTTTCAGAATCAGTTTTCATACTCAGAACCTAAACAATTTATCTATACACTGCAGCTTTTACATTTTTCAATGGGCAAAGGTAGAAAATTGAGGGTCGGCCGGATTCGTCATCTCAAAAAGTACAATCTGTCAACGCTGCTGCGATTGTCATTGAATTAGAATGACGTCTCCGCACAATTTTGATTTTTTTCTAATAGAAAGAGGGGACGTGTAATACATAGTTTAATGAATATTAAAAAAGTCTGTGCATTATGGTAGTCAATTTTCAAAGAAATGATCTGGCACGAAACAATTTCCTTATTCAAATGCTTACCACTTTTTTTCTTGTAACATACAAACCTACATTTCGGTACATAGTTTACCCCTTGTAATGTTAATCTACGTAACATATTTGGTTACCAAAGCTTTGTTATTTTCGGAGGGAAACCCAACATTTTCCCGGAAAACCTGGTCCGATTTGCCTGGCTAACGAATTTATCCAAGCCATTTACACAAGGTACCAAATCTTATTAAAATGGACCTACAAGTTTTTGAGTTATCGGTTTGATACACACACACACATACACACACACACACACACACACACACACACACATATATATATATATATATATATATATATATATATATATATATATATATATATATATATATATATATATATATATATATATATATATTCAAAACTGACCCTGGACATGAGTTCTAGGGGTTATAGTTTGCGCTTATTTGGAGAAATTTTTTTAATATTTAAAAGTCGGGATCTCCTCATTAGTGAAATTATTCTACTAAGAATATACTTTTTCTATTAAAAAACTAGAATGTTTATCATGAGGCTTTAAAATATAAGCAACAGCAAACATTCGCTAAAATCGCGGTAAATCCTCAAGCAATAACTTGAAATATTGCGGAATTGTGTTTTCTTCGGCATTTCTCAAATGAGTTTTGAAATGCATCGTTCCACTTATATAAGGTCAAAAGTTGCATCAGTTGATTAAACATGGCACAGAAGGACGGAATTATCTAAAACAAGGTAATAAAGAGACACATGTTCTACTGACCACTCCTTACCACTGAATTACCGAGGCTTTTAAAGATATTTTAACACTCAAATTAAGAAGATATAGCTTGACTCTACATACTTGAGGTGTCAAAATTAGCGAAATTAACAAGAAAGCAGCAGCGTATTATATTACTTATGAAAAGTATTCAAGGTCATATTAATGAGAGTGCAACTGGATACATTTAAAAATTTGTTTTGTTCACAAAATATGTGTCTCTAGCTCTTATTTACACCCACCAATCTAGATAAAAATATCTAAACTATTATAAAAAAACAGAGCTATTATCAACACGCTATATTTCAAAAAGAAAGTGAAAATGGACCTATCTTTATATGGTTTTTGTCCTTTAAAGTATGCATCGATTAACTTCCTTCATTATTCATTTTCGATTATATAACATCCTGCAGACACCAAATCAAGCACAAATACAAATTGAAAATAAAAGCCAAAAGACATCAAGGGCAAAACTTGTCAATGAATTTGCTAACAATTATTATTATAATAATAGTCAAACGAATGAACAGGGTTGCTCAACAACAGCTTAACGGTTCTTTTAGGAGATGCTATCTTAAGTTTTGTCATGGTATTTCGTAGCTTGTTAAAAAATGCAATGTTGACCAAACGTCGTACCTCTATTCGCCAGCAGAATGGAGTGGGGTTTTAGAAGCTGTACAAAAAATTAAAGACAGAATCTATGCTTACAGCTTAAAGGCAAATAATATTATAAAAATACTATATAGGAAAAGATTGCAAATCACACAACCTATCTCCCTCCTAAGCCATGTAGTATCACAAGTAGTCTGGTACACTAACGGTTTTAATATATAAAATGGCGTTGAGTAATATCTTTACAGAATAATATCAACATCTAATTTTTTAGTTGTCCTAGGATAGTGCAAAAATAATCCTGGCGCAATACAACGTTGAACAAAATCATTTATTTTTAGCAAAAACGACGAAACAGTATATTACCATCTAATTTTATAGACGAGCGGAGCTTAGGACATTAGTCTCTATAGAGATCTATTTAAAGATATTATGGGAGAGTTCGACGACTGCAATCAAGCAAAAAACTAAAAAAAGCGTCACTAGCATGACTTCCAGCACAGAAATATCATAAAAAAATAATAAGGCATGATGACTGGCCAAGGAAGGCGAACTGGGTAAGGAGCGCGTGTCCAAGTCCTTGATAGTTGTCGAGCGTTTTTTTGTGAATTTTCTTAGAAAAAATTCACTATAAGGGAGATCCCGTCTTTTGAACTTTGAAAAGAAAAAAAATGTCATTAAATGAGCGCAAACTAGGCCCCCTAGAACCCATATCCGGGGTCAGGTCAGGTCAGGTCAGGTCAGATCAGGTCAGGTCAGAAAAATATTTGGTATTTGACTCACGAAAACTCCGCGCGTTCGGAGAAAACATACTTAGTATCTGAAGACAATAAACTCGTGGATTGGAATATTGGAGAACCATATGGTAGGATCTGTATTTTTAGAAAACAAAAATTATATTAATATGCTGGAAACCATCGTCCACCGACAAATAATATAGTAAGTACCAGGAAGTGCAGAAAACTGTATAATTTTAGCATGACTAAGCCCCTTTGTAATATAGCAGGGTACCCTGTGCCTACCTACATAGATGCAAATTGCCCCAGTCGTTGAACAGCCGTCGAAGACCTTCTAATTAGTGTGTCAGGTGTCATATTATGAACGAGAAGATTCCTTCTTCGAAAATATTCAAGGAATACGTCAAAAAATAACAAAAGTTTGCGAAAATATTGTCATGTGCTTCGTAGTGTCCGTGAAGAGGTGTATTTAGATTGAATTGCTCTTTGAAAGTGAACACTGCATATTTTAAACACCCCTTGCAATAAAATCAACCATTACATCCAATTAATAATTTAATTGTAAATTCAATTATTATCCACATTTAAAATAAATGACGAGCCGACATTTGTTTAAACATGTGAAAATATAGTGTGAAACTTTAAGACGATATCCTTCTTGAAACCTTCTAATCATGACCCTTTCTTTAGGTTAAAGGCATTTTGGGTTACATAACAATATCAGTTATGACAAAATATAGCAAAATAAAACCATGCGTAGTTTTAAATTTCTTTCCACCACTTAAAAACGGGCCACCTTTGATTCTCACTGTGTATTTCTTGTACCTTAAATGCCATTACATAAAAAAGAAACAACCCTGTTGATAAAAGTATATTATTTAATAAGACAACGTGTCTCTAACACTGAAAACGAAGTGGAAAATGGTTATTATTACCAATAAATAAGCTTAACTCTTTTTAAATGACACTTACTTGGTGAAAAGATAATGACTTTTAAGACACTGAAGCTGCAAAATTGAGGATGACATTTCATTGATATTTAGAAATTTTTTGGCAACGTAACTTTTTAAATCGTACGCCTGCTTTCAATAAAAAAAGACATACATATTTGCTATTAAAAATATTTATATAAAATTTCACTTCCATAACGCACTTGCTGCACAACTTTTTTAACTTCATTAGATCCACTGCATTGTAAGGATATTTTCATGTAGCTTTTAGCTTTTGGTTTTACTTTACGAATCTTCTAAAAGCTTAACCTCCTTAGGCTTTGCTTGACTAAGTACATGAAGTAAGGTTTATCTTCAACTTGGCAGGATGTGTACTACAGTACTCGGTATGCCAGACTCATCTGACTAATATGTCTGCCGAGCTGAAGTGTTGTGTTAGTAGTAGCCTCGTCGGTCTTTTCTGAGTTTTGGCGATGTTTCTTTTTTGAACTCTCTGGCCCGCCTCTGTCAAAAAGAGTTTTTTACCACTCAAATGTTGCGGTCCGGGTGCATTCACTAATGGATGTATTTATACTCGACCTGGCTAGACCGCAAAAGTCTGAACGCAGCAAGTGTGTTATGGTAGTGAATTTTGGTAGAGATGATCTAAAACCAAATATTTTTTGAAAACTTTTTTTCTTTTAACATAGAAATATAAATTCTGGTATATAGTGTGTCCCAAACTGGATGGGAATGTATTGCTATCTCTGTTATTATTAGAGATTGGGAGACGGTTAAATCAGCAGTGTTTTGTAGAATTTCATCCTCGTTCCAAATAAGACTTGTATTTTGTCCCTCCCTCTTTTCAATTTCGAGTTATTAAAAAAATGTCGATTTTTTTCTTCAATATCTAAGTAGGGGTTGATCTGACATGTCTAAGACTTGCATATTATCAGGACACTTTTTACAGAGTAGTCTTATTGTGCTATTCTCAACTTTGGATTGTCATTTGTTTTTGAGCTACATGTATCCACGTTTGTTTTTATTATGGCAGCCATATTGGATTTTTTACTCATGTGATAGCCTGTGAAAAGAGATTTCCAATGATGTACAACATGCTTGCGAAATCTTGTAATTGCACTGACAATTTTGAGAAAACCCGTTTTGAGGATAGTAGGCTATGAAATCCAATACCAGAAAACGAATGACAAAAAAAAGTGTTCAAAAGCAGTAGGCCACGGAGTCTAACAATAGACTTCTATTTTTAACATAATTTTCCGTAATGATTCCCGATAAAAAATATTGTGATTTAATTTACAATACTCAATTAGGTAATAATGCTAGGTAATATTATGTGAAACAGTTTAATAACGAAACCTCAATAACAAATAGAAACTCAAACTCCACAAAACAACACAATTAGAAACGGAACTCAAGACATAATAAAATAGAAACTTAAAAATACACTAAATAAAAATTGTTCAATATGGCCACCGTTTTGTTTAATGCACTTTATACACCTTTTTGAAATATGCTTTAGATGGGGATTTTCATTTGCCCAATAATGCTTATTATGGCGATTATACACACCACAATTTGTAAATCTGGATTCATCAGTCCATATTAATTTCAAATGAAAATTTTCGTCTCGCTGACATTGTCCTTGATACCACTTGCAGAATTAAAGTCGCTTAGGGTAATGGTCAACATTTAAGCCTTGTACGATTGTAGGTTTGTATGGATGGTAATGACTTTGATTTAATACACGGTGTAGCGTACTTTTTGGAATGCCAATTTCTTCACAATAAAACCAATCAGATTGCGGAGGGTTTTCGTTTGCAACCTGTGTTATTCGTTGTTGGGCACCTTAAGGATCCCCAGACTCCTTACAGAAAGGCAGGGGTTCGGCCAAACTTCTACGATAGTGAGGTCTGGTGTCGGTGATTGACCATGGTCGCGGAAATAGACCCGCGTTAAAGAAGAAAAAACATCCTTATTTGGCTACTTTGGGAAATAATTGTTAATCTTACCAATGCGGAGTTGGAAGACAATTATTACATGTATGGTCTCCTTAATAGCACCGCACCGGAAGCTAGGCGATTGCATCAAGAGCGCTTTTCCAATGAGTCACACCAGACATTTTCAAGCATATATAGAATATTGGTTAACATATACTTTTAAGGCAACCAATCAATTAATATGTATTAACAAATTACAGGAACTTTAGAAATTTAAGAAGTAATTTTAGATTTAATTCATAAAGACTCTGAACTAAGCACCAAAAAAAATTAATAATTTAAATATCTTGCACATGCTAGTTTAAAAGATTCTTTACGATCTTCTGTTATCAGATTATTCATCTCCAAGCATGTCTTGGTCAAGACTTTCCTTTGCGAATCAATTTCTGTCAACGGTTTGTACGGAAGATTGTACAAAATTTTTTGTTTGACTGCAAATTAATGTTTACAGACAAAACTAGCTTTCGAGATTAGATATTTCCACAATAACGATTTTTGGGCCACAGAAAACCCACATGCAAATGTGAAATTTCACTATCAAAAGCAATTATCTGGGTTAGAATAATAAAAAATCACTTCTTTCTTCCTAGCGAGACTAAATGGCCAAAACATCGCCGCCACATTACTTAAAAAAGGCTGGATGCAGCAAGTCTGTTATGGTAGTGAAATTTCATAGAAATGATCTGGCACAAAATATGTTTTATACCTTTTTTTCCTTGTAACATAGTAATATAAGTTTTGGAAAATAGTGTTCTTTTAATATCGTAAAGTTACCTACCCAATTTGGTTACCATAGCTTTTCTATTTTTTGAGATAACATTTTTTCCGAGAAAAAATCCAAAATTTTCCTGGAAAACCTGGTTGGATTTTCCTGCCTGACGAACTTGTCCAAGCCACTTACAAAGGGAAGGTATATGCCAAATTTAATCAAAATGGAAGCTTTATTTTTTGAGTTATCGGTGTAATATATATATATATATATATATATATATATATATATATATATATATATATATATATATATATATATATATATATATATATATATATATATATATATATATATATATATATATATATATATATATAGTGTCCCAGTTTACAGTAGCAGGACTTTAAAAGTCAATAGAACAGATCATTCTAAGGCAAAAAGTTAATATAAATATAACCCCCAGTTTGCTTCCTAACGGAGATACAGGGTGTTGAAACTTAATATTTTTGATAAATTTTTTATAATATTTTTTTGAGATATTTAAATGCAATTCTGTACACGTTCTATGTAGATTTAAGTTATTATTCAGTGCTATTCTCGCCCCAAATGATATACTGGATGTTACGTTTTCGGGTTCCGTAAACTATTTGAAATAATATAACTTATTTCACGTCCGCCACACACTTTTTATAATACCCCTCTCTCAAATAATAATCTCTTAGAAACATTTCGGTTCCCTGTAGTTTTATGCTATCTTGAGCGGTTATGGAACTATTACTAGTTTTTTGAAGCAGTTATGTTTTTTTAAACTTTAACTCTCCGTTCTTAAAGGAAATACAGGGTGTTAAAATTTTGAAAAAAAAAGTTACAAAAAATTTCAACCCCCTTTATCTTCCTTAGACAGTAGTAATAGGCCTTTAGGAATCAATAGAACAGGTCATTTTTAGAAAAAAAGTTGATATAGACATAACCTCTAATTAGCTTCGTAAGCGACATACGGGGTGTTAAAATAAAAAAAAACATAACTGCTTAAAAAAACGAGTAATATTTTGATAACAGCGTAAGATAGCATAAAACTACAAGGAAACAAAAATATTTCTAAAAGATTGTTCTTTAAGAAAGAAGTACAATAAAACGCGAGTGACGTACGTGAAAGAAGTTATATTATTTCAAATAGACTACGGCACCTGGAAAAGAAACAACTAGTGTATCATTTACGACAAGAATACCACCAAATAACAACCTTAGTCTACATAGAACATGTACGGAAATGCATCCAAATATCAGAATCGAAACTGACCCCGGATGTGGGTTCTAAGGTCATAGTTCGCGCTCATCTGAAGAAATTTTTACAAAATTCAAAAGTCGGGATCTCCACAAGAGTGAATTTTTTCTAACAAAATTCACTAAAAAGTGCTATTTTTAATTAGAAATAAAATGTAGTGTATAAGATAATATTTCATTCGTATATTTAATAACCGATGGGTAGATCGCGGTGGACCACAAGAATACAAGACCTTGGTCTCTTGATTTAAATTCTCTTAACTATTATTATGGGGAATCTTAAAACTATGGTTTTGATTTACAGCACGCCACTGAAGAAGAACTGAGAAGTGGCGCAATATGGAATAGTTAAGGGATTATTTAACGAGTGTGCAATAGTATCAAAAAAGGGTTCAGGCAGGTATCCGTGTAGGTAGAGGGAATTTTGAAAAATCTATGTAACTTTCTCTTTTTTTATTGTTTTACAAAGTTGTTACGGTCAGTTTATACTTGGTTAAAATTGTTGTAAAATTTTTGTTGTTAGACTTTTTTAGCTTGTAATAAAATAAACTTTTCTTGTTTCAGTAAAATTTTTAAAACTTTATTCAAGTGTGAGAATGCTGTACATTCATACACTAGTTACTATTTAGTAGACATTCACGACCTAGAGAAGAATTTTAATATCCGATTTTCAGTTTAGGGAATTACAGCTAATTGTTTTTTTTCTGGAACACAGTTCAAGATAAGAAAAACCTCAAGCAAACTTTCTATTACAATATGAAGCACTATTCAGAAAATAGTTTTAAACATCTCCATAGTGTAGTAAGATGCGGCTATACTACGAAGTACCCGAGTTCCATTCCCGGTGGTGGCAGTCCCTTCGCTACCACTGTGTGTTGGGTGTTTTTCCGTTTTTTATATGTAACCTCCCCTTCCCTCCGTATAAGTTGCTAATAGCTTCTAAAACGGGACGGTGCCATTTATGTCGTGTTTGTCAAAAAGCAGCGTCGTATTATATTTTACATTAAAAATATCGACGGTCATATCAATGAAGGCGCGATTGGTTAAATTTGAAAATTCGTTTTCCTTATACAATATGTGTCGTTAGCCCTTATTCACACCCACCAAGTTTTATAGCAATATGTACTTTCCAACTTATAACAAAAAACTTCTTAAAAAATATTCAACACCGTGTTCCAAAAATAACGCAAACTACGTTTATATGTATTTTTTTTCTTTAACTATGCACAGATTATTTTTTATCGACATCCAATTGTGTAACACACGTGCCCAGAAAGGAAACTGACAAGCGAAAACAGCAGATTTTAGAGATGATATGATGACGATTTGACGTAAATCTTCTCATTTAAAAATTGTTCCAAATGGAGTTAGAGTTCTTTCAAAATGGCGCTTCAGTATCTTTTTTTTTTCAAATATTTTTGGAAAGTGTCCACCAAAAAAAAAAGACTTGACACGCACGTTGAACTTAATATATCTAATCGTTGACTTAAATTCTGTATTTCAAATACGAACCAATAGGTATTTGTAATGATAAACAATTAATTTTGTTATTATTGAGAAATTTAGACAAGGACTTTAAAAATTCACATCGATTTTTCTCAAAAAACGGTGCGTGATAATAAATAAAAGTATCTTATTTAAAAAAAAAACCTTCAAAGTTTTTAAATCTTACATCAAAAATGTGAAAAAGTAAAATTAAATTAAAAAAGCCCTCATTCACACCCACCAAGCTTTATAAAAATATCTACTTACTTATAAGAGAAAGCTTCTTTAAAAAATGTTTTTTAAAAAATGTTCAAAAATAACGCGAACTGTGTTTATATAATTTTCTTTTTTTAATTATCCACGGATTAACATGTTTCTTTATTGACTTCCAATTGTGTAACACACGTGTCCAGAAAAGAAACCGAGAAACAAAAACAGCAGATTCTAGAGGTGATTTGATGACGATTTGACGTAAATCTTCTCATTAAAAAATGATTCCTAACGGAGTTAGGTTTTTTTCAAGATGGCGTTTCAACATCATTTTTTTTTCAAATATATTTAGAACGCGGCCACCCAATAAAATAAGACTTGACAGGGAAGTCTAACTTAATATATCTAATCGATGGCTGTAAATTTTGTATCTCAAATACTTTCATCTTGTTTGGGGGACTAACGGGTATTTATAATTATAAGCAATTAATTTGGTTATGATGGAGAAATTTAGACAAGGACTTCAAAATTCACATCGATTTTTCTCAAAAAACGGTGAGTACTAGTTACAATAAAAAAGTATCGTTAAAAATACCCGCTGGCCCTCCCAAACTTGTGCTTACAAAAATATTTGAAATACAACGATTAACTCAAGGATTAGATACATTACGATACATTTGCGTGTCAAGTTTCATCTTTTTAGGTACACGCGTTCTAAACATATATGAAAAAACGTGATGTTGAAGCGCCATATTGAAAGAGCTCTAGCTACTATTCATTGATTGTTGTTGCACTTACTTGGTGAAACTTGTCCATACTGC